>WOXC01005601.1:0-139283 GCA_011680675.1 Gymnobelideus leadbeateri | reverse complement strand
AGGGGTGTCTTTCTACCAACAAAGACCCACAACTGCTCTGCAACTTTTGTAGTCTTAGAGAATTGTCTGGGACATAGAGAGGTAAGGTGATTTGCTCAAGGTCACACAACCAATATGCCAGAGGAAGGACTTGGTCCTTCAAGTTTCCAACTCCAAGTGGTCAGCTCTATTCACTATGTCACAATGCCCCTTGTCTTGCATACAGAAGATGCTTAATAAGTATATGATGAATTGAATTAACATTCTAATACCTTCGTAATGGTAGACAGCTCACATTATAGAACAAATAAATCCAGCTAAATCAACAGGAAAATTAATTTCTACCCAAAAGCCTTCACTATACTGTGGATAGATAGATAGACAGACAGATAGAGACAGATAGACAGACAGACAAGAAACACATTTCTATGGGAAGACACCTCCTCCACACCAAGCTTAAAGCTTTTTCCAATAAAGAACTAAAATGGTAAGCAACCATAGAGTAAGGCATCATGATACATGGGGGGTGGGTGGGATGTGGGATTGGATTTGTAATGATAAGCCATTGCTTTGACCAGCTCTGCAAATTATTTAACCTTTGAGTCCCTGCATAAATTACTTTATCTCTTAATTTCCTCAACTGCAAAATTAGGAGGCTGGACTAGATGTTCACAAAAGTCCCTTCTGGCTATAACTTAATTTTCATATAAAGACCCTATATCGGGCACTGTAGATAAGAGCCCAACTTCTACTAAGAAATTGTACCATCCTCAGAGATCAGAGAATGGCTGAGTGTTACAGATAAGGAAGCTTGCTTTTCCTGGAGAACTCTGAGACTCCCTCCTCCATCACTGCTGTCACCCCTCTTCCTCCAAGTCCTGTCCTCATCCCTGAGGATACCCTAATGCTCCACTGGCAGCATCCACATCTAGAATTCTCACTTTATCCTAATAGTGGCAACGTGATATAGTGGATAATGGACTGACCTTGAAGCCAGAAAGAACTGGGTCCAAGTCCTACCCCTAACCTATAATGTCTATCAGGCATTAACATCTTATACCTCCGTCAGCTCTTGAAGATGATGTTATGGATGAGTTGCAGATCTGTACTCATTGGATGAAGCTTCCACCACCACCCAGATGGGAGAACCCTACCTAGATGCCTCTATTGAGGCATCCTATTTACACCTTCTCACAGAATGCAGTAATTCATGCCCAGGTTGGTTCCCCTGAAAATTGGGGGTGGTGGGATTTAATCATTGTGTGGGGGAGGAGGGCATGCTTCCCAGAAGTCTCTTAGCATTGTGTGGGAATCAATGCAGGCTACTATTTCTCAGTGTCACTACAGACCTGGTCCATCTCCTCTTCTAGTCATTCATCTTCTTACTCTACTCCTTATGCCCATTTAATCACTAGCAATATGCTAAACCTACATGTGTCCACCATTGGCACCATGTGCTTTTCCAGTGCCATTTGGGTAACTCACAATTCTGAAACTTCAGAGACTGTGGCCTCACCAGAAGAATACTCCAAAGATGGGCTTTTATTTCAGGGAGTAGATTGAGGTCATTCAAAGAGCCACACAATTCCTGAAACCCAACTGAGCTTATTTTCTTACTGGATCCAGCTCTTTTTTTATCTGTAGTATCTATCTAAGATTGTATGTGTGTGTGTGTGTCTTGTTGTCTTATGATATAAAAATTATATATAAAGTATATTCATACATTTGGACATATATGCATGTGTGTTTATATATAATTTTGTCCCATGAAATAAGATATATATTCAGGAAATAAATGTGTACACATATATATATATATATATATATACACACATACACAGATCTACGCATAAATACACACAGATAAAGCAAGTCTCTAAGTTACCTATACAACTGTACCTCATAGTATGGGCAGCAGGCATTCATCTACTTGATTTTGTTTTTGTTTTTCTGTGGTTTGTTAGGCCAAATTGTTTTGAGTGATTATGGATCTCACTTGGGAGGTTTGGCATTAATCCAGGACTTGACAGACTCAGCACAAGGTCATCCTGAATTAGGAGGAATATATAATTTATAGAAAATCTTTCATTTGAACTTTCCATTGGGCTTTCTCCACGACAGTGGCCACAATGTCTGCCCACAATACATCATGCTTATTGGGAGTAGAGGGTGATCTAGTGAATTTAACTCTGTTGTTAAGACTGTGTTATGATTACTAGAAATATGTAGGTAAGTATGGGACGTATTTCATTTGAAAGAGAGCCTTTAAGGCTTCATTTTGCTGCATTTTTATAGGTATTAGACAATAAAAATAGTGGGAACTTATAGCCTCTATCTAGATAAGGCCTAATGAAAAATATCTTTGTAAAAGCCTTACTGTTCCCTTTTCAGAACTCCACTGAGAATGGCTTCAATATATGTGTAAATTAATCTCAAAAAACTTTGTAGAGATATTGTTACTTTCTACTTTCTAAAAGCTCTGCAATTGTCTGCCATATCAAGAGAAATTAGAGCTAAAGCCACAGAAGATAGAAATCCCAAAAAAGTAAATTCTTTACAATTTAACATCAGAGAACTGAATATTTAGTATGCTTACTCAGAGCCTTTCTCCATGTGCCCACAAAAAGCAAGGACAACTCACTTGGTGCCTGTGGTTCATGATGGGATTTAAATAACACAAGATTATTCTAAAGTCACAAGCAATCACAGGAGGGCATCAAATATATTCTAGAAAGAAAAAAGCTCAAGCTGCAATAAATAATTACATACCCTACAAATCTGAATTTAATTATCACTGAAAAAAAGATAAACATTTAACAAAAGAGACTCATGTAATGTTTTACCGAGGGGGTGTGTGTGTGCGTGGTTTTTTGTGAAGAATACCAGCAAAATATATGACTTTTAAATATCCCTTACAGAAGTACAAGAAAAATAAATAAATTCCATTATAAAGAAAACAATAGGTAAAGCAATTATCTAACTTATTTTTTTACTTTTAAAATTGTAATTTAAAATTTTATTTTTATATAATTTATATATATGATTAAATTTAAATTTAAAATTACTATGGGTCAAAAGAAAGAAAAAAGAGGGACCATTCAGGGATTAAAAAAAAGATAAAAGGGGATTTAAATGGGTATTAAGGGCTCAGGAGACCCAAAAGACATCAAGCTGAGATGAAGCATTATGGACTAAATTCCCTGACACCTCTATAAGTGAACTAATGTCTTTTGTGGGAAATGGTTTCAGAGTTGGAGGATGAATAAATGAGAAGATAGTGAGAAGCAGAAAATGAAAGGGAGAGATGGAAGAAGGAAGTGGCTGAGAGCAGATGACAGAAAAGGAGGCAGTGTCTCACTCCAGGAGCTGAGAGGAGGGTTTCACTGAGGAGTATTACCATGAGAAAAGTATGTGTCTGCAGTAGAACCCTACACTGTGTCTTATCTAAGTTTATCCCATTTCTATTTACCCTAGCAACCAGCAGAGGTTCTGTATATAGCAGGTACTTAATAAATGTTAGAGATTTTCCAGTCCAGGACTTCTGATTTTACATCCAGTGTCTTCCCACTACATTATGCTATATAATTTTGGAGGCATTTATTCTGTTATGGAAGCTGACAAATCACACTTATATTCTCTTCCCCCCATCCCCCAACAGAAGGCTAACTCCCTTCACAGAGGGTGATGCTTGCCCAAGGTGATGCTTGCAGGTATCAAAACATTTTTCTTAGAAAATCAGCTTAAATTCTCTCAAGCTCTAAAAGGAACATTTGGTGAGAACTCAGAACTCTGGACCATATGCTATTTGGAGAGCCAACTTCTGAGTAAAATATTTCCAGGATCCACCAGGGTATTACCTGTGAAACGTACTTCCAAATAGCTGAGTAAATTGACTGGATAAATCAGATTAGTCATGACTATCCTCTTTAAAATGCTGATGATTTTCTACCAAGTACAACAATTTTAGTTTTGATATAAATGATGCTCCTTTTTATAGTGACTCACCGATAGGCACAGCTGCTTCTTAAGGCCACATCTAGTCAGAGAGAATAAAATTATATTATCAGTGTAGACAGTGTTTGAATTCATGCTGGCCACAACATGACATCCAATTTCCTTAATAGCCATACCATTTTGCTATGCATCTATTTTTTTTTTTGCTTCTTTTTTTTGGAGGAGGGAGGGCAGGGCAATTGGGGTTAAGTGACTTGCCCAAGGTCACACAACTGGTTAAGGCTGGATTTGAACTCAGGTCCTCCTGATTCCAGGGCCAGTTCTCTATTTATTGCACCACCTAGCTGCTCCTATTGCTATGTGTCTATTAAAAAGAAAGGATTGTTATTGTTCAGGTGTTTCATCTGTGTCCAACTCTTCATGACCTCATTTGAAGTTTTCCTGGCAAAGATACTGAAGTGGTTTGCCATTTCCTTCTCTTGCTCATTTTTTTTACAGATGAGGAAAATGAGGCAAACAGGATTAAATGACTTCCCCAGGGTCATACAACTAGTAAAGGTCTGAGGCTTGATTTCAAGTCTCCCTGACTCCAGATCAGGTGCTCTATCCACTACACTACCAAGCAACCCAACACTCTTTCAAATTTGGGAATGAATCTGAGATAAGGAAAGATTGTATCTCTCCATCTTTCTGAGGCTAAAAATGCTACTCAAGGACCTGCTTTCTTTCAAACATGGCCCAGTTCACTGCCCTACTCACACTTACACTGTGCCCTCGTGCCACCCTATCAGCTGAGCTGTTTAAAGCTCAGAACTTCCAGATTCAGAAGACCCACCACTTCATCTTCCCCAGCAGCAGGAATTACATGAGTATATCTCCTGGCCATAAGGCAGGTTGTCACAACTGATTTCTGTAGTTTTATTATGAAATGGGCACCTAAGAAGTATTAATAACCAAGGTTCTATCATCAAGGTGGATCATTCTGGAGCATCGAGGGCCATCATGTCCAATGCACATACCTCAGAAATATCACATACTTCCTCCTCTATCACTGATGGATCAACTCCAAATGATTATAGCAACTTCCTCCATCTTTCCCACTGTACCACCTGCCTATTACAGCAAGTTGTATAAAGCAGAAATAGGAAAGTAGAGTTCTTTGGGAAAGTTTAGAGGGTGAGGAAGTGAAAGTAAGAAGATTTGAGAGTTATAGAATCATAGGATTTAATCCTGGATGGAGCCTTAGAGATCATTTTCCTCAGTCAAAAAGGATTTAATAAGTGTTTACCATATTCCAGGCAGTAAAAAAAGGCAAAAACATTTCAATCCCGTCTCCTCTCTCCCAGTCATATTTCTAGTACTGGACCTAGACTCAAAATAAACAGGTTCAAATACTCACTAGCTTTTTAATGATGGCAAATAACCTAACCTAGCTCTCAGGGGAATAAGCAGCTATGGGGTATAGTGGATAGAGCATAGACTTGGGAGTCAGGAAGATCTGAGTTCAAATCTGGTCTCAGACACTTTCTAGCTGTGTGATCCTGGGCAAGTCACTTAACCCCTATTTGCCTCAGTTCCTCATCTGTAAAATGGGGGGAGAGGGGAGAAAGAAATGGCAAACCACTTCAGTATCTTTGCCAAGAAAACACCATGGGGTCATGTAGAGCTGGACACAAGTGAACAACAACAACTTGGGAAGTACTTGCACTACTCACTTCACAGGACTGTAGTGAGGAAAGTGCTGTGAGGACTCGAAACACTCTATAAATGTGAGTTATTACAAACTGAGACCTTGTGAGGGTAAAAGTCTAACACAAGGTCTTTCAAATACAAGTGTAAATTGAAGCTATACAAGTGGATGAAATTAACAAGAAAGAAAATGTAAATATGCAAGAAGGCAAGGACAAAATGTTAAGGGATACCCATGCTCAAGGCTCTTGAGAGTATTCATATTAACAAAGGAAATAGGGCAGAACAGATCAGAAAGGTCAATGTAAAACCAATGTAAGTGACTTGCCCAGGGTCACAGAGCTGGTAAGTGTTGGAGGCTGGATTTGAACTTAGGTCCTCCTGATACCAGGACCAGTACTCTATCCATTGTGCCACCTAGATACTCTGTGATGTTCAGTTTCAAATACCTAAGGACAATCAAGGGAAAATATGCTGATAGATTATATTCAGTCCTGAAGAATCAGTACCTTAGTGAACTTAGTTATATTCTTCTGTTAGAGTGGTGAGGATAAAAGTTATTTTGGAAGGAAATGAATGAGGAAATGGGGACAAAGAAGATACACTACTCCTTCAAGAAATCCAGCAGTGAAGGGGAAGGGCAATAGGACAATAGCTTGAGAAGATGGGATAAAGGGAAAATATTTTGTTTTATATTTTGTTTTCCCTATAACATAAGAGTAGAACTTGTCATATTTGTTGGCTGAAAAAAAGGAACCAGTAGAAAGTCAAAAAGGGAATATGATGTGAAAGGGATGACTAATGAACTTGGGGATGGGATGAAAGTATAGAAGTGATAAGCATAAGCAAGGAAGAGACGAGACCAGAGGAAAAGAGGAGAGAATAGGGAAGCATTTCATCTGTTGCAATACATTGACATTTTATTAAGTTCTTGATATGTTCAAATACTGTGCTGGATATCAGAGATATAAAGAAAAAAAAACAGACCAGACCTCAAGGAGCTTACATCCTATTGGGGGAGTAGGAAAGATATAAATAGTACAAAGATAAATAAACATAATAAAATATGATGAGAAAAAGGTCTCTAACAACTTGAAGTGGAGGTGAGGACAGTTGTGGGGAAGGCTTTTCAGAGGAGCCAGTATCTGCAATGAAAGGAAGATAAGGACTGATAAATGCAGAGGCAAAGCAAGAATGCACTTTAGGTATGGGAAGGCTGGCATGAACACAGAAACAGAAAGTGGAATGTTGAATACAGGGAATAGTCAGCAGTTCGGTGTGCCTGGAATGTAGCATGTGTAGGGGAGTCATGTGAAATAAGGCTGGAGGGGGTCACGCTGGCTAGCCAAATGGCCCAAGGAAAGCAGGAAGTTCAAGGTCTGGTACTGAAAGTAAAGCAAGAAAGTTGGATTTGGGGTCAGGAGGAGGAGGTCTGGAATAACCATGTAAAGTGCTCTATAGGAAAGAAAGTGAATATGAAATCAATAAATTAATTGTTATACAATAGTTAGGAGCAAGCTGAATTCAGTCAGCTTGAATTTGTGGTAACCGCCCATGTTAGCAGGATTTCATGCAATGTTGGGCAGCATTGGAATAGGAGCAGAGAAAGCCAATGTTAGGAGTTACCCAGTATCATAGTGCAAGAAAAGACCTTGGCATAGGGATTTGAATAGGGAAAAGAGGGTATCATTATTCTAGTGACTAACCATAGAGTCAGAAAGAGTTAAGGAGGAGAATGAGGCCAGAACAGAGCTGAGAAACAAAAAAATGTGGCATTAGTAGACAGAGTATTGCACATAGAATCTGTAAGTTCTGAGTTCTGAGTTCAAATTCAGTCTCAGATACTTACTGGCTATGTGATCCTGAGCAAGTCACTTAACTTCTGTTTGCTTCAGTTTCTGTAAAATAGGCATAATAATAGCACTCACTTCCTAGGGTTAAAAATGAGATGATATTATGTAAAGTGCTTTGCAAATTTTAAAGTGCTTAATAAATTCTAGCTAATGTTTGTCAAATAAGGTATTTGGATAGTCTATAGAGGGAAAGAGAACATAGTAAAACAAAAAGAGCTATGTATTCTAAGGGTTTTATACACACAAAAAATTGCTAAGAGTGTTCTCTTAGCAGTAAATTGTTCTATCAGTACTTGGGTCTCCTTAAGGGAGACAATGTCACCTATTGATAGTGCCAGGGTAGAATGACAAAATCTAGATTGTAGTCACTGCTTTTGGGCAAATTACTTAATGAAAGTTTTTTCCCCATTAATATCCATCTGTCAGGCGGCTAGGTGGTACAGTGAATAGAGCACCAGCCCTGGAGTCAGTAGGACCTGAGTTCAAATCTGACCGTAGACATGTAACACTTACTAGCCGTGTGACCTTGGGCAAGTCACTTAACCCCAATTGCCCTGCCTTCCCCCCTCCAAAAAGAAAAAAAAATTCTGCCTGTCCCCTGCCTATAGGAGAGGATATACACCTTTAAAACCTCTAATTTTGTCAAGAGAAAGGTATGATTTCTTGTGATAGCCATAAAAATACAGCATGTAGAATTATGGTGATTTTTTTTTATAAAAAGTTTCCCTCACAAATTTTCTATAACAAACAATGGGAGAAGCATCAGGTCTTCTTTTTTTTTCCTTTTGGAGGGCAATTGGGGTTAAGTGACTTGCCCAAAGTCACATGGCTAGTGTGTCAAGTATCTGAGGCTAGATTTGAACTCAGGTCCTCCTGACTCCAGAGCTGGTGCTCTACTCACTGCACCACCTAGCTACCTCTGCATAAATATTAGGAAATATTTAAATATTAGACTTATATTTAAATATAAGACTTAAGTCCAAAATTACAGTTATAATTTGAACCTTTTCTGTATGTTTCCCTATTAAAAGTAGATGTCCTCACCTTTTAGGACATCACAAAATTAGGGATTTCCCAGCACACTGGGAAAGGGCAACAGTGGTTCTATCTTACACAATACATTGTGTGTCAGAAATGAGGGCTACCCAGTCAAATTAATAAGCATTTATTAAAATATCTACTACATGCCAGGTAATGCACAGTCCTTGCTACCAAGGAGACCATAGTCTAAGACATGAAATGACAAGCAAACATCTATATGTGTACATTTAAGAGATATAGAATGAAAGGAAGACAATCTCAGAGGGAACACTTTTGGGGGGAGGGGGGAAGGAAGAGGTGAGAGGAAAGGGAAGAAGAGGAAAGACCAGGAAAGGTATCTTATAGAGGATGGAGTTTTAACTGAATCTTAAAATCTTAAAAGAATCCAGGAAAGCCAGGAGGTCCAGAGGTGAGCAAGAAGAGTGTCAGGGGAGGGGAGGGAACAATCATTAAAAAGGCATGGAGTAGTGAAACGGAGTAATGTGATTGAGGTCTAGCAATATAAACATGTGTTGTTGGGTCATTTCAGTCATGTCTGACTTTTCATGACCCCATTTGGGATTTTCTTGGCAAAGATATTGGAATGGTTTGTCATTTCCTTCTTTCCAGCTCATCTGACAGGGTTAAGTGACTGGTTCACAGTCACACAGCTAATAATGTCTGAGTTCAGATTTGAAATTAGGAAAATGAGTCTTCCTGACTCTAGGCCTGGTGCTCTATCCCCTGTGCCACTTAGCTGCCCATATGGAAGGTATTACTATCATAAAATACATGGAATGGAGTCAAGGATAAGAAAGCTGAGAAAAAGAAAGGGGCAAGATAGTAAAGGCCTTTACTTGCCAAACAGTGCATTTTATATTTGATCCTCGAGGTAAGAAGGAACCACTGGAGTTTATTGAGTAGGTAGATAATGCTATCAAAACTTAATTTAGAAAAATCATTTAGGCAGCTGAATGAAGAATGGATCCATGTAGGGAAGACACTTGGGACAGGGTGACCAACCAGAAGGCTATAGCAATAGTCTAGTTGTGAAGCAATAAGGACCTGTGCCAAGGCAGTGGTATTTGTCAGAGGAGAGGAAGCACTTGTAGGAGATTTTATGAAGGTAGTAATGACAAGACTTGGCAAAAGACATGGAAAGTGTGTGGAGGAGACGAATTACTACTAGAGCATGACACTGAAGCTGTGAGCCTGGGTGACTGGGAGGATAGTAGTGAACTTGATAGCAATAGGGAAATTCAGTGATGATGAGGGTTGGGGAGAAGATAATAAGCTCTATTTTGGACATGTTGGATTTGAGATGCTTACAGAACATCCAGTTGAAATTGGTCAAAAAGCAGCTGGAGATTTGAGACTAAAGCTCAGAAGAGAACTTAGAGCTGGGTCTATAAAACTGGGAATCGTCTGCATGGAGATGAAAAAGGAATTGATTGGTGCTGATGAGATCACCAAGTGAAATGGTACAGACTGAGAATGAGAACCAGGAGAAAGCCTTGGAAGATCTATACACAATTAGGAGGCATGAAGAACCAGCAGACTATGCTAGAATGATGCAGTCACACAGGCAGGAAGAGAACAAGGAGACAGAAGTGTCACAGAAGGCCTAGATGAGAGAGAAAGACCAGAAAAAGAGGGTAATCAAGAGTATCAACGACTGCAAAGAGGTCAAGAAGAGTGGTCTAAAGAGCCATTAGATCTGGCAATTAAGAAATCATTAGTGACTTAGGAGAAAGTCGATTCAGCTGAATAAGGCCAGAAACCACATTGCAGAGGGTTTAGAATCAAGTGAGAGAAGGAGTGAAGGCAGCAATTGTAAATGGCCTATCCAAGAGTTTAGCCAAGAAGGAGAAATAGGACAAAAGTTATCAAGGTTGGTTGGATGGAGTGAAAATTTTTAAGAATAGGGAAAATGTGGGGATGTTTTTAAGAAACAGGAGTGCAACTAGTAGACAGAGAGAGACTGAAAATTAGAGAGAGAGTAGGAGGGTATGATAGAAGGGGAAATCTGATATGGAGAACAGAGGAGGAGATGAGATCAAGGGTGCATTTGGAGAGGTTTGCATCAATAAGGAAAAGGAATGGTAAGAGGCAAGGATGAAGGAGGAAAGAGGGGAGGAAGATGTCAGAATTATGTGAAATGAAGAGGAGGGAAGATAAGGGAGCTTTAGGTGACCAGTCTCAACTCTTCCATGAAGTACAAGGCAAAACACTCAACTGAAAGGGTGGTGCCATGGGAGACTTGAGGACCGATGAAAAAGTTTAGGATAACAACTGTGGGGAGAAGGATAAGAAGTCAATTACATAAGTGTTAAAGCATTGCCTTGCTATGGTGAGAGCCCAGGTGAAGTTAACATAAATTTCTAGTCAAACCAGTAACATGACTTTTTCTAGCTCTGTTTAGGGGGACATGAACAGGAATGAAGGCAGAAGATGGCAAGTGGAATACAACATTGAAGTTTGGCAAGGCATGGTCTACAACTGGAATAAGTATGCCACTTGCCTGTCCCAGTGACACACAATAACATATCAAGAACTGTCCACTGTTGGGTGAGTAGTAGAGTGATTATCAATTGCTATCTAACATTACTAATTATTAAGCACCTACCAATAGATTCCTGAACAATGTAAACAATAACCAAAAGTATTTTTAAGTCATGTTCTTTACTTAAAAAAATAACAAGACTCATTTTTGTTGCTGTCAAGTAATTTTAAAACTAAGTTTAATACTAGTATTGATGGGAAAAGGTCTTAGAAATGTTCATATGTTACTCTTTAAATTTATTTTAGGTTAAAAAAGAGTATAATAATGCAGCAATAAAAGAAGCATTTCTAGTATTATGTAAGCATCTTATGTCTGGATAAATAGCAGAGCTATGAAAAGAAGAGGTTTATACTAGAACTCTAAGTTCCTTCCAGCTCCTAAAACCCTATGTTTCTATGTTCTGTTTATGACTATTTTGATATTCTTAAAGAATGGAAGACTTTGAAAACACAATAACTTTCATGCACAATATTCCTTAGCATATCAAGAAAAAAATATCTCAATATTATTTCACCAGCAAAAAACCCTACAAATTAAAACCAGCACATATTCCAAAATTTCACAAACATTGAGAAACTATTTTTAATAAACTTCTTTTCCCAAGTAAAAGTTCTTCCCATGATATTCCAGAATACCACACACACACACACACACACACACACACACACACACAGCCCTTTATATTTTCCAAAGTTTTGAACAATTTAATGGCTAGTCATGATGACAGTATAAATGGACTAATATCACTGCCTTCATTTACTTCTGAGGAAACAGGAAAGTGAGGCCAATGGCTACATACCAAATTGGTGGTAGTCAGCTTTTGTATTTGTTTCATAGGTCAACCACAATTAACCCAAATCTTTGATTTCACTAGAAAATCATTTCCAACCTATCATTCTGATCTGACCTTTCAAAGAATGTACAAAACAAAGATGAAATAAAAGGGCAAAAGAATGAGCAAATCCACAGATTGAGATTCTTAAACTTTTATAAGTTAAGGGTAATGATCATTTATCCACTTCTTTTACATATGCTCCACCTTAAAGTTGTTGGTCACTGAGTAAAAGTAAGGCATATGTCCATTTCACAATAAAATATAGATCCAGTGAATTTTTTCAAAATTACTGACAAATACAGTAGTTTTTTTTTTCTTAAATAGAGCATTCTGTGACAGTAAAAACAAAAGGATTCAAACCCCCTTATTCATGAATTTGCTAACTAGTCTGCCCTACTGATATCACTTGGTTGCCATAACAAATACATATCATTCTTTCATCACAAACAACATGGTCAAAGGGAACTAAGTTTTGAAGGGGGAAAACTTCTTTAAAAATTTTCTTGCTGGATAGAAAGCAAAGACCAGTTTTTCTGGATGTGTAGAATGTCAATACAATTACTGCTATTTTTCAAAAAAATTTTTCCTATATTCTCTCTACTGTCATTATTTTTAAAGTGTAAAAATTTAGGAGAAAAAAATTAAAAGAAAACTAAAATGATGTTTTCTTATGCATGCTATACAAAGTCTAGCTCTAGGGATAAAAACAGTTGACATAAGTCTTTACTTAATTTTATTTTGGAGAATCACTTTTTTTTTGTCCTCTCAAATACAGTGGGTGGGGAAAGGAAGGGAAAATCAACATGTAGCTTCTATAATCCTTCTGCTCCTATGGAAACCAGAGGCAACAGATGGAAAACATAACAGACTGTTCAATTACTACTATACAGTCTCATGGAAGGATAAAACATTATTTTTAATTTAACACTAACAAGGCTTTGCCTACGGCAATAACATGGCATGATCAGTGGCTATGTAATCCATGCCTGTACAACAATAAACAAACTGCACTATGTCAACAGTCATTAAGGAAGGAGTTTCCTCCTGGGCCTGGGAGAATGATATGGAGGTAGGCACAACAAAGAGAATCTCACACAAAATTTAAGAATATTTTTGTTACTCTAGACTAGGGGTGGGGAACCTGAGACCTAGAGGCCACACATGGCCTTCTAGGTTCTTGGGTGTGGCTTTTTGACTGAGTCCAAGTTTTACAGAACAGATCCTTTTATTAAGGGGATTTGTTTTGTGAAGTTTGGATCTAGTCAAAGGGCTGCACTTGAGGACCTAGAGGGCCACATGTCCCCCTCCCTTGCTCTGGATCTAGACCATTAACTAGCTTTCCTATCTAACTATGTGTTAGTTTAGATCCATGCTTGTCCAGGGACAAGCACTTAAAAAGGCTTTTATCTTAGTTCTTTCATGATATATATATATATATATATATATATATATATATATATATATATATATATATATACACACACACACACACATATATATTAAAGAATAGATACAGTTTATTTAGTTCCAGTATTCTTAAATAATTATTTTTCAATTATCAAGCATTTGTTTTTTTCTCCTTCCTACCTCTCCTCACTCAATGGGAAAGAAGAAGGAAAGAAGGAAAGAAGGAAGGAAGGAAGGAAGGAAGGAAGGAAGGAAGGAAGGAAGGAAGGAAGGAAGGAAGGAAGGAGAAAAGCAAGCAAGAAAGTAATGCAGAGTTCTTGTATCTTACAAGTATAACATAGTCAATGAAAACAAATTTCCACATTGACCATATCCAAAATATATTTTGCGTTCTGCCCATTAGTCTATCATCTCTTTGTCATTAGGTGGGCAGCATTCTACATCACTCCTCTACAATCATGGTTGATTAGATTCTAGAGGTCTTTCAGAATTGTTTATTTTGACATTATTTGCTTTATAGTATTGATTGTTGTGTTAGTTCTACTCACTTCATTTGCATCAGTTCATACAAGTCTTCCCAGTTCTCTCTGAAACCATCTCTTTCTTCATTTCTTACAACATAGCAATAACCCACTGCATTCATATATCTAGCCATTCTCCAATTAATGGGCAAATTTAGCTCTTTTGGTGGTGACCAAACCTTTATATGGCATATGATTAACTTCTTAATTATTAACCAGAGCTATTTTCAAGCAATAATTGCCCCAGAAATTAGAAAATGAAACATAACTTCCTCCTCTCAGAAGAGAGGCAGATAACTACTATGACAGGATGTGATTTTACACAAACACACACACACACACACATTGATGGACAGTCATTGAATCATGTATTTTTGCTTAACTGTTTCTCTTTAGTATAGGTTCAATTCCAAAGGAGTGTAGTAGGTGGATGAGGGGGAGTGTTTCCAGAAATTACTATCATGTCAAAATAAAAGGCATCAATAAAACTTAATTTATAAACAAAACTACAGCTTTTCTCTTGAAAACTAAAGAATGTTTTAATGTTTCACATTTATAAACTTATGAAAGAACACATTTCCAAAATAAATTATTCTGCCTTGCCAATTTAAAAACAATGACCTTATATAAAGTCATAGAAGTGATTTTTTTTTTAGAGCAATTGGGGTTAAGTAACTTGCTCAAGGTTACACGGCCAGTCATTATTTGTGTGTGGGTGCTCATTTTCTGAGGCCGGATTCAATCTCGGGTCATCCCAACTCCGAGGCCGGCGCTCTTACTCACTGCGCCACCTAGCCGCCCCTAGAAGTGATTTTTTCTTTCTAATTTTAGCAGAGTAAGATGTCAGTTGGAGCCGTTGGTTAAAATGGGAAGGGAAGTATGTAACTCTGGTCATTCAATGGGAATTTTGTTTTGTTTTGTTCTATTTTGTTTTTAACGGGAAATTAATAGGAAGGAAGGAAGGAAGGAAGGAAGGAAGGAAGGAAGGAAGGAAGGAAGGAAGGAAGGAAAAATGGAAGGAAGGATAAGGATAGCCCATGTATATAGCCCTGGGAATCCTTGTCTGCCACTCTCACAGACAAGTTATTTTTCTAGAGCTAGACTTATTACATGTTCTCCTCAGCATTCTAGCAGTACTCCTAAGGGAGCAGAAGGATGATTCTCTAATATCATCTGATTGGGTCCCCAATGCTACACTTCCCATCCAAGATTATAAACTGAGAATAATTTAGTCAACCTGTAGCATTAAGTAGCTTTTAGAAAGAGGTATTCACAAAATATTAATAATAAGTTGGTACAAAATATCTCCTTAAAGGTCTATAATAAACTCTCCCAAAAGTAGACATAGAGTCTTGAGAGAAAAGTGGGTTCAATCTTAGAAAGCACATGTGAGAAAAGGAGATAACTCAGCTGCTTGGGTGCTTTAAGAAGATCTCCTGGGTCCTCCTCCTCTTCCTCCTCCTTCCTCATCGGCTCCCTTGCTCTGTTACATGGTGCTTTCCTCGGGATCCCCGCCAAACTCGCTTCGCCATGGAGGATTACCATAAGCCGGACCAACAGAAACTACAGGCGCTGAAGGACATGGCCAACTGGCTGCGCATCACCTCCATCCAAGCCACCACGGCGGCCGGCTCGGGTCACCCCACATCATGCTGTAGTGCGGCAGAGATCATGGCAGTCCTTTTCTTCCACACCATGAAGTACAAACCCCAGGATCCCAGGGACCCCAGTAATGACCGCTTTGTGCTCTCCAAGGGTCATGCAACTCCCATCCTCTGTGCGGTCTGGGCTGAGGCTGGCTTCCTGCCAGAGGCTGAGCTGTTGAACTTGAGGAAGATTACCTCCATTCTGGATGGCCACCCAGTCCCTAAACAAGCCTTCACAGATGTGGCTACTGGCTCCCTGGGTCAAGGGCTGGGAGCGGCGTGTGGAATGGCCTACACAGGCAAATACTTCGACAAGGCCAGCTACCGTGTCTATTGTTTGCTGGGTGATGGGGAGGTGTCTGAAGGCTCTGTGTGGGAGGCCATGGCCTTTGCAGGATTCTACAAGTTGGACAACCTGGTCGCCATCTTAGATGTTAACCGGCTGGCGCAGAGTGACCCTGCCCCCCTGCAGCACCATGTGGATGTGTACCAGAAGCACTGTGAATCCTTTGGGTGGAATGTCATGGTTGTGGATGGACACAGCGTGGAAGAACTATGCAAGGTCTTCGACCAGGTCAAGGATAAGCCACTGGCTGTCATTGCAAAGACATATAAAGGCAGAGGAATCTCAGGTGTGGAACATAAGGAAGCTTGGCATGGGAAACCCCTTCCTAAAAACATGGCAGAACAGGTCATCGAGGAAATATACAGCCAAATCCAAAGCAAGATGAAGATTCTAGCTACCCTCCCCAAAGAAGATGCCCCAGCTGTGAACATCGCCAACATCCGCATGCCATCTCCCCCAAGTTACAAACTTGGCGAGAAGATAGCCACCTGCAAAGCCTATGGCTTAGCCCTGGCCAAACTGGGGAATGTCAGTGACTGTGTGATTGCCCTGGATGGGGACACCAAGAATTCTACCTTTTCAGAATTAAGAAGGAACATCCCAGTCGCTTCACTGAGTGTTTCATTGCAGAACAGAACATGGTGAGCATCGCCGTGGGATGTGCCACACGGGACAGGACTGTGCCTTTCTGCAGCACTTTTGCCGCCTTCTTCACCAGGGCTTTTGACCAGATCCGTATGGCCGCCATTTCTGAAAGCAACATCAACCTGTGTGGCTCACACTGTGGGGTGTCCATCGGTGAAGATGGTCCTTCTCAGATGGCCCTTGAAGATCTTGCCATGTTCCGGAGTGTTCCCAATGGCACAGTCTTTTACCCAAGTGACGCTGTGGCCACTGAGAAAGCGGTTGAGTTAGCTGCCAACACAAAGGGCATTTGTTTTATAAGGACCAGTCTCCCAGAGAGTGCAGTCATTTACAACAACAGTGAGAACTTCCAGGTTGGCCAGGCTAAGGTGGTCCTGAAGAGCAAGGATGATCAGGTGACTGTGACTGGCGCTGGAGTGACCCTCCATGAAGCCTTGGCAGCTGCAGAGCAGTTGAAGAAAGAAAAGATCAACATCCGGGTGCATGAATCCCTTTACAATTAAGCCCCTGGATAGGAAACTTGTCATTGACAGCGCTCGAGCAACCCATGGCCGCCTCATAACTGTGGAAGACCATTACTATGAGGGGGGCATAGGAGAGGCTGTGGCTGCTGCCGTGGTGGGGGAGCCTGGCATCACCATCACTCTCCTGGCAGTCTCCAACGTCCCGAGAAGTGGGAAGCCAGCAGAGTTGCTAAAGATGTTTGGCATTGACAAGGACGCCATTGTTCAGGCTGTCAAGGCGGCCTTGTCTTAGGCCTTGTCCGAGATGCCTGCCCGCGATTCCAGACCAAAACAAGGAGAAAGAGAGACAGAAACATTCCTGTACCTTTAGATGCATCAAGTAACTTTTATTTCTACTGAGGATCAATTAAAAATAAAAATAATGAGTAAAAAAAAACAAAACAACAACAACAACAACAACAAAAAGAAGATCTCCTTAAGCATGTTGAAAGTGTCCATCTATCCTTGGCTTCCAATGCATGTATTGCCACAAGCTGACTCAGGGACATCCTCAGACCCCAGCAGAAAAATGGGAAGTTCAATATCCTCCAAACCCTTCGAATCCAAATGGTCCTCCTCCAGTCAAAGGGATGAGAAGAGGTAAGGAAAACATCAGCCCTTTCTTATCTCCCTCCCCAGATGGTTTCTTCTCAAGAGATTCAGCTAAAATTCCATACTGGTTTCAACTTCTGGCATTTCCCCCACTCAAGCTAACATAAAGCCAGCATAATGAAACTGTACTGCCAATTGGAACAGATTTCTTCTCTAGGATCATTTCACCTCATCAAATAGCTTGCAAAGACTTCCTTCCCTTAGTCCAAGACCAATAAGTTGCTGATAGATCAAAAGATGTTCTAGATAGCTAGTTAAAGTATGAAGCCTAAAATTAAGTACAGTAGCTTAAATTCCACCATTACAAAAGGAAGAGGGGTGGTGAGTGAGACAAAGAGTAGGAAAACTAAGCTTCTGAAAATACTGAAAGCTGGACACATTTTGTTCAGCTCATTGAAGAATAAATTATGATATGCACCAGGGCTATAAATTCATTGGCATAAAGACCACCCAGTGTGAAATACCACTCTACCAATGCAGAACTGAGATGCCTGGAGTATTGAGAGTTTAAGTGACTTCACCAGGAACACTCAACCACTGTGTATCAAAGGTAGGACTTAAACCTATGTCATCCTGACTCTGAGGTCAGCTTTTTATAATCTATGCTATTCTACAACCTCTCATACTGGGCGGGGGGTTCCTCTACCAAATATAAACGTAATATAAATAGTACATTTAATAGTATATACAGTCAACCTCAGGAACCTATGTAAGTCAGGCATTCTATTGGTAAAGAATGAGGCTAGATTTTGTCTCGTTTGCTCTTTATTTTTTTAGTTCTCTATAAATAGAATTATAAGTAGAACTATGAAAGTGAGATCCCCCAGCATGGGAAAAGTCTTTAAAAAGAGAAAGTTAAGTAAGGAGTTCTCTGCACCAAGGAGAATCAAAGAGTCAAATCAGTGTGGTTCAGTAGATAAAGTGCTACATATGGAGTTGGAGGACCTGGGTTCAAATCCTAGCTCTGCTAATTTACCTATGTGACGTTGGATAAATCATTTAACTTCTAAGGGGTCTCAGTTCCTCATCAATAAAATGAAGAGGTTGGATTAGATGACTTCTAAGTGCTCTTCTAGCTCTAAATGGATAATATTTTCTTTTCTCTGAAGCTAGCTAGGAACCTTGAAATTTAGAATGACCCAAGAACTTCCTGGAGGATAATCTCATCTCTACAGATGACTACTGGGGAAAACTTTCTTCCTTTTATCCACTGGTCTCCAATGTTTTTTGCAGTTATATTTAGTTGCCCAGGCATCTCAGTAGCCCCTGACTAAATAATCAGATGGCTACTTCTGCTTCATACTATGACTTAATTTTTTTTTGCCTCACCCACAAAACATGAGAAGAATATGCCCTGAACTCCTTCCTTCCTTCTTGCTTAGCTGTCTAAAAGTTTCCTACTTTTTGCTTACCTAGCTATCTAAGGTGATAAGCCATAAACATCTCTGAAACATAAAGAAGACGTCTATCAGATTTACTCAAAGCCCAAAATTCGGCCCTTTGCCCAGTGTGGATCTGGCTTCCTATTTTCAACCTGCCCAACTACTCTCAATGAGAAGAAAAAATATTCCTAGGTTCAGGCAGACTAGATCTTGTTTGGCTGAGGTCCTCTAACTGGAACCCAAACAAGTTCTAAATCCTATTCCACTGACTGTCAAGATTCAGTCCTGTAACAGTACATTTCCTCCTTTATCTACTTGTAGAAACTAAAGCTGGAGGGAACAATTACATCCTGGTTTTAAAACTCTGCTTTGCTGAATCTATTCAGCCAATTTCAGATTTTCATCCCTATGGATGCCAGATGGAAAAGACATGGACCAGATAGCAACTGGACAGCTAATTAGCTGTAGCATTTGCCTACATGTACAGTTTGCATGCATGTACATACAGTCTGTCATATACTTATATCTAGGTAAAACCAAGTGCTTAAATTTATTTGACAAGACAATGGGATAATTGTACCACACTTAGTCAACTGTCCTTTATCATACAAGAGATAAAGCATTAGCTCTTTCTCCATCCAACTGTGCAAGAGAGTCTTGCTTTATTTCCACTCTGTAGGGCTCACTGTTAGCAAACAGTTAATTACAAGTCAATAACCAATCATCTCTAAGAGACTGTCCACATTCTGAATGCTCTCTACTAAAGGGCTGAATCACAGGGTTCCTAGATGTCAGAAGGATGCCAGAAGCCCTGGTTAATCAGGTTCATGGAACCCCCACTCCATGGAACAAGCAGTACTGCAGATTTATAGAATCCTCTGTTGGTCACACTGGAGACCGAGTTTCAAGTTTGAGTTCCCCTTTTTGAAAAAAAAGCCATGAAGTAACCCAGCAATGGAATGTATCACATGGTCAAACCCTTGGATTACTTTTGAATTTAAAAAGGAAAACAGCTGCTTGATAACCATCAGCCCTATTAGCCAAGTAGGTCAGGGACATGGCCTCTCCCCACTCCATATCTTCCACACCTGCCTTCCCTCAACTGACCCATGACATTGTGGCCTAGTAGTAGAATGAGGTTTTACTTCTTTCCTTTGAATAACAAACATAACAGAAAAATTTGGGCACATAAAGAACTCAGCTCAATGGATCAAGGAATATCATTTTTTAAAAAACTACTTTTGGCCAAAAGCCACAGCAAGATTTAGTGAGAAAGGGAAAAATCAGACACATGATCTTAAGAGTAGTTACAGTTAGCATGAATTTCTAAGCATGGATATATGTAACACCATAAAGGCAGCTCCACAGTATGAAGAATCAGATTGATACAGCACACATGGAGGACTTCAAAGCTATTACTGCTGCTACCCAGAAAGCCTCTAAAATAACGCCCGGCTCTCTGGCTTATCTGATAATGACTTCTGCAGAAGCAGACTAGCAAAGTCCTGATTGTGGGGAGATACTACAAACATTCCTACAAGGAATCTAATTACAAGAAACTATAAAACAAGCCTCTATCTCAAAAGGGATATTTCAGATTCTATCTCAAAACCTGTGAGATACTTTTGGGGACTGTGACAGTACTTACAAAGAGCATTCCAAACACCACCCAGCATTTATCACCTTATAGCTGACATATATAGGAACCCAGATGGAGATCTAAAGAAGATCATGAATCTGAATGGTCAGTTATAATTTGTTTTCCTGGGATCTTAAGGAATTGGAAAACAGATTCTGTGGAGAAGGGTGGGATATTTTTTAACCTTCTTGAAAAATTTGAGTGGTCTATATTTTGCAAAAAAACTGACTTCAAAAAGACAGCTTTTCAAGATTATTAGCCAGTTTATTTCTCCAAAGATGGTAAAGAAGAAAACTGGTCAAGAAATTATTTTTTCGGAGGCGGAGCCAAGATGGCGGAGTAGAAACAGCTCGTCCAAGCCTCTCTGCCCCCAGATTCTCCACAAACTATGTAAAAAAGGACTCTGAAAATCTTCTGGAGCCCCAGCACCCACAGAACGACACAGAGAAGCTAACCTCCCGCTGGGGACAGCCCAGCACCCTGCAGGAAGGACCAGCGCAGTGGTCTGGGAGCCGGCAGCGCGCAGAGCGCAGGAGCCGAGCCGAGCCGAGCCCAGGTCCACGTGAGCCGAGGTTTTAGCCCCAGGGCGGCAGGGCCAGCAGCCAGCTGGAGGAACCCCAGAACACCAGGAACTGTGGAGACGCCAGAATTATCAGCATAGACCTGCCTAGGACAAAGTAAGAGGTTAGTGTCCTATGGACTTTGGGACCTGTATTTGGGGAATGCGTCAGCTCCCTCCCCTGGGGGCTAGAAGCTGCTGAGGAGACACACCACTGTGTAGTTTTCAGAGGCATTTCCGGCTCCCAGCCTACAAATCATGGGGAGATCCAGCGATCAGTCTTGGGGGGTAATCGCTCTTGCTTTAACCTCCCTGGATCTGGATTGTGATCTAGGGTGGAAGTTGTGGGTGGGTTTACAGCTTGCCAGAAACGGAAGTTGCCCCCCACACGTTCGGGACGAAAATTCCTCTATCTGGCCTTAAAGCCATAGTGTGGCAATAAGCCCCAAAGTCAAGCAATTAAGTGGCAACATGCCAAGGCAAAGGAAACAGAAAAATGCAACCCTAGACTCCTATTTTGGGGGCATAGAGCGGGAAAAGGACTGTGAGGTCAGAAGTCCTGCTCCAAAAGCCCCAGGGGAAAACATGAGCGGGTTGCAGGCCATAGAGGACCTTAAGAAGGACTTTAAAAATCAAATAAGAGAAGTGGAGGAAAAATTGGAAAGAGAAATGAGAAGGATGCAGGAAAAGTATGAAATGAGGGTCAACAGCCTGACTGAGGAAAACAACACCTTAAAAAATAGACTAACTCAAATGGCAAAGGAGGCCCAAAAGGGCAATGAGGAGAAGAATGCCTTAAAAAGTCGAATTTGCCAGATGGGAAAAGAATCTCAAAAGTTCACTGAGGAGATTCATTCCTTCAGAGTTAGACTGGAGCAAATGGAAGCTAATGACTTTATGAGAAATCAAGATGCTGTTAAGCAGATCCAAACAAACGAAAGATTAGAAGGCAATGTGAAATATCTCATGGGAAAAACCACTGACCTGGAGAATAGATCCAGGAGAGACAATTTAAAACTTATTGGACTACCTGAAAGAAATTATTTTTTCATAGCAATTTACCTAGAGATTAATATCCAAATCCTGAAAATGCCACTTTATCTAGCCTATTTTATTCTATGGCATATAAGCACCCAATGTATAAAAAAATCTGTACCTTAAAAAAACCAAAACTTTGGGTCCTGACAGTAATATGGGACTATCTATCCACCTCTGTGGTGGATTTTTGAGAATCAGTTTTCCATAGTTTGTGCTGGAGTGTTCAGAGCTAAATTAGAGCTGGCTTATTAGCATATATGGGGAAACACCCAAATTATAGCACATCAAACTTTTTAAAAACTGGATTGTATATTCCAAATCTGGTTTAACCTTTCTTGAGTCTCTGAATTAACTGTCCAGTCTCTTTTGGAAACTGTCAGGGGTGCCAGTGACCATTTTCTTCTTCACTTTGATCTAAAATAAAATGACCTGAATTTGGCAATGGGACCATTGATTCTAATGCAGAATCCTTGACATACCTTTCATCTCTTCCTCCTAAAAAATATTTAATGGAATCCAGCTTGTTGAAAGTAGTGTTTAGCTATCTACTGCCTTCTGTTATTAAGACTTTCGACAGTAAGTAGTTCTTTCATTCACTAAATCAAGGAGCTTTGTCCACAGACACTGGTATTATAAAAAACTTACCATTATGCTGTGATTTGAGGAAACTCACTACCTCTCTGGGCCTCAGTTTCTTCACCTGCATAATTAGGGCATTAGGCTAGCTGTTCTCCAAGTTTTCTTCCAGCTACCTATGATGACTGCTACCTAGCCCTTAAAAGAATTCTTGGTCCTTGATCAGCATCTACCGAGCCTCTGTTAAGGTACTGTTTGATGAAGAATGTAGTGAAACAGCCAGAGGGAAAAAATCTGAGGAACCATATACAACAAATTTGTGGTAATAGAGAAGGGGTTATAAATTGTAAACCTATTGCAGTCAGAACTGGAATTCCGATAAACAGCGGAATGAGACAAACTCAGGAAGGATGGGACTGGAGATAGACCTGGCTAAGTGGCCAGAACCAGGGATAAGCTGGAGGAAGGAATTGTATATGTAGAGCTTAGGGTCCAATGGGAGAGTCAAAAGTAGATCAGTAAATAACAAGTGAGACATGAACACTATTTAGATAAACAGGGTAAGAACAAAACCCAGGTAACTCTTTCAAAAAGCCTTTTGGATAGTGTTTTCAAAGTATAAGGCAAAGAATTTACTATACAGACTAGAAGACTGGGAGATGATATATTAAATAGATTGTGGCCAAAGAGCACATAGAACTCTCTTCCTGCACCAGAGGAGTCCCTCAAGCATTTGGACCCCCTACGTTTCAACAGTCAAGCTCCAGGGAACATGAAAGGACCTGTGTTTACAGCATCACTTCAAGCACCCAGTGACAAATTCAAAAGGAAGTGAAGGGGAAAAGGAGGGGGAGGGAAGGGCAAGGTCCTAAAAAAGTAAGCAATGACCAAAATAGTGGAAGATCTGAAAATTACACAGGACCTGATATGACTTGGTTGTTTTTGTTAGCCAAAAGAAAAGGTGTTGGGGTAATGTCTATAAAAATGCTAAGTTGTGCCAGGACACAGGTCAAGAAGTACAAGGAAAGTGAAAAGAAAAAACAGACAAGGATGAAAGAGAAAAGAAAGGAGAAAATGAGAATGAAGTGGTAGGAGGAGATGGGCAAATAGTATAGCACCAGGAAAGAGAGGCAGGGTGGTGCAGTGGTAAGAACAGCGGATGCCCACCATTAGACACAAATAGGTATATAATGAGAGGGAGGAGAAAAAAAAGGAAAAAATTACACCATAACTTTATTATATATTTAAAAGGAGCAGCAAGTTGCACATGATAGATTTGCAGTTTCATGTGTCCAATCATCTTTTTATGTTACGGAAATGCCTGTTGTAATTCCATAAATTAAAAATAAAATAAAGAAAGGTGGGGAGGAAGAAAAGAGCAGTGGACTTTGACCTGAGTCTCTTTCAGCTCTGGGATCTGAAAGGTCTGAAAAGCCGTGTTGTGTAACCATGGGCAAGTCATTTAGCCTGCATGAGTATCTTTTCCTGCAAAGTGGAGGTGATGATTCTTTTTTTTTATTAAACAAATGCTTTATTAACTTCTGGTTTACATCATTCATTTCCACCAAATGTTGAGTTACAATTTTTTCCCTACCCACCACCCCAGAACAGCAGTCCCACTAGATATCCCCTCATCCAATCTGCTCTCTCCCATATCTTCTCCCATGCCCCTTCGACTTTGCCACCAGGGCAAGGTGAATCTCTGAGCCCCACTGCCTGGACATCTTATGAAACATTTAATTTTAAAACTTCAACTTTCAGATCCATTCCCCTCCACCCCTGTCACCCATTCCCTCTAAGAAGATAAGCAGGGGCAGCTAGGTGGCGCAGTGAATAGAGCGCCGGCCCTGGAATCAGAAGGACCTGAGTTCGGAGCCGGGCTCCGACACTTAATCCACACAAACAAAAACCTAGCCGTGTAACCTTGGACAAGTTACTTAACCCCAATTGCCCTAAAGGGGCGGCTAGGTGGCGCAGGGAGTAAGAGTGCCGGCCTCGGAGTTTGGATGACCCGAGATCAGATCCGGCCTCAGAAAACGAGCACCCACGCATAAATAATGACTAGCCGTGTAACCTTGAGCAAGTTACTTAACCCCAATTGCTTTAAAAAAAAAAAAAGAAGATAAGCAATTCAGTATGTGTTGTACATGTATAGCTATGCAAAACACCACCATATTGTAAAAGACTGCTTATATTTCCCTCCCACCCATCTCACCCCCCACCTGGTCCATTCCCCACTTTGATCCTGTCCCTCTTTGATAGTGGGTACTTCCAACCTCCCCTCCCCCCAGAATACCCTCCCCTCCCCCCTCTCATCCCCCTTTCCCCTACTCAACTGCAGGGTGAGATATCCCATTTAGTATGGATGTGATTCTCTCCTTGAGCCAACTTCAATGAGAATATGGTTTTGCCTTTTTGCCTTCCTGTTCTTCCCCGCCCGTGCAACTACTTCCCCTTGCCTCTTCTACATGAGATAGTTTACCCTACCCTGTCTCTCCCCATCTCCTCTTGCCACTTTCCTCTCTCACCTCTTAATTTCACCCCTGAAGTATCATCCGTCAAATTCAACCTGTGCCCTCTATCCATGCATACCTGTAAACATATGCCCATATACCCTTCTTCAGTTATTTTCATAATGAGAAAGGTTTCATCAAACACAGTTATTGTTTTTCCATGTAGGAATGTAAATAGTTCAACTTTGATAAGTTCCTTTTGATTTCTTTTCCTTGATTACCTCCTCAAGCATCACTTGCTTCTTGTGTCTGAATGTCAAATTTTCTATTCAGTTCTGGGTTTTTCCTCAAGAATGCTTGAAAGTCCTCTATTCCACTGAATGACCATATTTTCCTCTGAAAAAAGATACTCAGTTTTGCTGGGTAGGTGACCCTTGGGTTCAGTCCCAGCTCTTTTGCCCTCTGGAATATCATATTCCATGCCCTTCAGTCCCTCAGTGTAGAAGCTGCCAGGTTCTGGGCTATTCTGATTGTTTCCACAATATTGAAATTGTTTGTTCCTGGCTGATTGTAGTATTTTCTCCTTGATCTGGGAATTCTGGAACCTGGCTATAATATTCCTAAGGAGTTTTCTTTTTGGGATCTTTTTCAGGAGGTGATTGGTGAATTCTTTCAACCTCTATTTCCCCCTCTGGGTCTAACACATCAGGGCAATTTTCCTTGAGAATTTCTTTAAGGATGATTTCTAGGTTCTTTCTTTGATCATGGCTTTCAGGTAGTCCAATAATTTTTAAATTATCTCTCCTGGATCTATTTTCCAGGTCAGTGGTTTTTCCCATGAGGTATTTCACATTGCCTTCTATTCTTTCACTTGTCATAAAGTCACTAGCTTCCATTTGCTTCAGTCTAACTGAGGGAATGAATCTCCTCATTGAGCTTTTGAGATTCTTTTTCCATCTGGAAAATTCAGCTTTTTAAGGCATTCTTCTCCTCATTGCGCCCCCCGCCTCCTTTGCCATTTGAGTTAGTCTATTTTTAAAGTGTTATTTTCCTTAGTCAGGCTGTTGACTCTCATTTCATACTTTTCCTGCATCCTTCTCATTTCTCTTCCCAATTTTCCCCCACTTCTCTTATCTGTTTCTTAAGGTCCTCTATGGCCTGTAGCCAGCTTGTATTTTCATTTGTGGCTTTTGGTGCAGGAGTTCTGACCTCACAGACCTCCTCCGTGCTTTGATCCTCTTTGCCCCTAAAATAGGAGTCCAATGTTGAATTTTTCTGTTTATTTTGTTTCTTTTGCCTAAGCATGTTGCCACTTAATTACTTGATTTTGGGGCTTGTTGCCACAGTAGGACTCTGCCACCAGACAGGAGAGCTTCCATCCCAAACGTGGGGTCTTCACAACTTCCGCAGGTTGGGTGGCCTCTCTAAAGCCTCTACCTGCTCTGGCAAATTGGATACCCACCCCAAACTTCCCCCCCAGACCACAATCCAGATCCAGGCAGTTTAAAGCAAGAGTAATTAATCCCCAGACTGACTGCTGGATCTCCCTACAGTTTGCAGACCAGGAGCTAGAGCTTCCAGTGACGCTGCAAAATGGCTTCTCTGCCGAGTTTCTTCGGCAGCTTTTTGCCCCCAGGGGAGGAAGCCGATGTGTTCCCCAAATACTGGTCCCAAAGTCCATAGGGCATTAACCTCTCACTTTGTCCTAGGCATATCTGTGCTGATAGTTCTGGAATCACCACAGCTGCTGGTGTTCTGGAGTCCCTCCAGCTGGCTGCTGGCCCGGCCGCCCTGGGGCTAAAACCTCGGCTCACGGGGGCCTGGGCCCAGCTCCCAGAGTTCTGCGCTGTCGGTTCCCAGCATGCTGTACTGCCCGTTCTCAGAGCACTGCTCTGGCCGCTCCCTGCAGGGCTGCTGGGCTGTCCTCAGCAGGAGGTTAGCTTCTCTGTGTCGTTCTGTGGGTGCTGGGGCTCCAGAAGTTGTTCAGATTCCCCTTTCACATTGTTTGGAGGTGGTGTGGGGCAGAGCACCTTGAAAGTGCTGTTTCTACTCTGCCATCTTGGCTCCACCCCATCGAGGTCATGATTCTTATTCTAGAGCAACTCACAGGGTTGGTGTGAGGGAAAGGGCTTTGCAAACCATTAAAAAAAATCCTCAAATGAATATGAGGGGGTTTTTAATTAACAAAAGCAGAAACAACTGGAAGCTGGACCAGAAAAACAAGAAGAAATACTGATTTTAGTGCAAACTGACAGCAGAGAAGCTAGCTGGCCAGAAAAAATGAGACAGAAGATCCGTAGAAAAGCCCTGCAGGGTAGGGAATACCCATTCCTAGCTGCCTCAGCAGAATCTCTTAGCATCACTGCTCTACACTAAAAACATCCCCCTTGTATGGCAGCTCTGCATTCAGATTCAGCACCTGGCACCATACCTGGTATTTAGTAAGCGCTTAATACATGCTTACTGGCAGCTCTGCATTCAGATCCAACACTATATCTGACATTTAGTAGGTGCTTAATACAGGCTTACTGGCAGCTCTGTATACAGATCCAGCACTTAGCCCAGTACCTGGGATTTAATAAATGTTATTGCCTGACTGAATGAGTAAAAGCAGTCTGAGTCCAATACACTTGAATAAATCCACACAATAACTTCTGTTCATCTTTGAGCCTAAGTCATGAAGGAAAAGAAAAATCATGTTCACCATAATTTTTTTAAAAATCAAAGAGGACCAATTTATAAACATATTGAATAGTAAAGAGGCCATCTCATCATCTGACAGAAAGTATTATTTTAGGAAAATTGATGTTTACCTATTTTCCCCACTTTTCCCACAAAATGTTTATTTCTGGCAAATGTGGGGGCACAGAACATATACAGTTATAAACAAACAGAAAGAAGACAGATTCAAGAGTTATTTTTTGTCATTTGAAATTTTTTCCCAATTATATGTAAAAAAATTTTTTAACATTCTTTTTTTAACTGAGCTCTAAATTCTCTCCCTCTCTTACTCCCCTCCCTCCTCCCTGAGAAGGCAAGCAATTTGATATAGATTATAAGGTGAAATCATGCAAAATATATTTCCAAATCAGCTTTGTTATAAAAGAAAACAGAACCCCCCAAAAACCCCAAACCCATGGATAATTAAGAAAATTTAAAAAGTATGCTTCAATCTTCATTCTGACTCCATCAATTTTTTCTCTGGTGGTAGACAGCCTTTTTCATCTTAAGTTCTTCAGAATTGTCTTGGATCGCTGCATTGTTGAGATAAAGTCATTCACTCAAGAGTTATTTTTCCAAAAACATCGAATACTAGATCTCACAAAGAGCTTCTTGAATTAATGAACAGACAGAACAATGTAGAGGATAGGGTGAAGGACTTCAAGGCGGCACACTTGGGCTCCATTTCACTTTCAGACACTTACTAGCAAAGGGACCATAGGAAAATCACCTGACTTTTCTGAACTTCAATTTTCTCATCTATAAAATGGAAGTAATAATATCTGTAATATTTACCTGGGAGGGTTGTTGTGAGGCTCACATGGAGCATTTTGCAAACATTAAATTACTACGTAAATGTCTTTAAATTATTGTTAGTGGAATGGTTAGCAATTTTCCAAGCCTCACTAAAATACATTATCTCCCTTTACAACACTAAATATATCACCTGTACCAAATGTAAGGCTACTCTATAAACATAAGATTATTTCCATTGTTAAAGGACAGGAACTAACAGTTCTCAAAAGAAGTGTAATTTATTAACAATCATAACAATAGCTACTTTTTACCATATTTCACCCGAGTAATCATCACACACCCTGGTTTGTTGTGGGTTTTTCTTTCCAGTCTGATAACTGATTTGTAACCTTTCATCACATAGTATAATTCTGTTTGTCATGCTGCTTAAGAGGTAAACAGAACAACAATGTATTCACCAGTGGCACAGCTAGTAAGTGTTAAGTGTCTGAGGCCACATTTGCACTCAGGTCCTCCTAACTCCAGGGCCAGAGCTCCATTCACTGGGATACCTAGCAGCCCCCAGCACAAAATTTTTTTTTAATTTTGTAAAGGCTCACACAACTGTTACACCCCACTTTTTGGCAAAAGAAATTGTCATGGGGCCACCAGGTGGTGCAGTGAATACAGCACCAGTCCTGGAGTCAGGAGGACCTGAGTTCAAATCTAGCCTCAGACACTTGAACACACTTAGCTGTGAGACCTTTATCAAGTCACTTAACCCCAACTTCCCTGCCTTCCCCCCTCCAAAAAAAAACTGTCATAAAATCTGTGATGATTATGTGATGAAATACAGTATATAGTATATATTATGTAACATTCATTGTGAAAGATATCTCCAAATTATTAGAAATTAAAATTAAAACAAATCCAGAGTTTTCATATGTAGTAAATAGGATGACAAAAGAAGGAAAAAAATTAATGTTGGAAGGGCTATGGAAAGACAGGTATACAAATTCATTGCTGGTAGAGCTATAAATTGGTTATATTTGGAAATATACAAGAAAAGTTACCAAACTGTTCATATTTTTTCGACCTAGAGATCTGACTGCTGGGTATATACTCCCAAAGAGGTCTCAAATGTACCAAAAGATGTGCAGTAGTATTTTTTGTGGTAGCAGAAAACTGGAAACAAACTGAGTACCCATCAGCTGGAAATGGTCTAATAATGGAAAATGCGGTTCTAACAATGTAGAGGGGCAGCACAGTATGATATATTAAGAAAAATATCTGGACTTGTGTCCCAACTCTGACACAGACCATTTGTGTGACCTTGGACAAGTCAGTGCCCTTTGTTGTGTCATTTTCCAGTTGTATCTAACTCTTCATGATCCCATTTGAGGTTTTCTTGGTAAAACTACTAGAGTGGTTTGCCATCCCATTTTACAGATGAGGAAACTGAGGCAAACAGGGTTAAATGACTTGCCCAGGGTCATAAACCTAGTAAGAGTCTGAGATCAGATTTTAAATCACGAAGATGAGTAAACTGAGGCAAACAGGGTTAAATGACTTGCCCAGGGTCATAAACCTAGTAAGAGTCTGAGATCAGATTTTAAATCACGAAGATGAGTCTTCCTGACTCAGTCCCAGTGCTCTGTCTACTGGGCTCCCTGGCTGCTGCTGAAGAAAACAATAAGCAGAATTAAGAAAACAACATACACAATGAATCTAATAATGTAAATTTAAAAAGAATGCTGTTTTTTAAAAATCAACCAATGTATAATTGTAAGGACCAATCTTGGGCTCAGAGAAAAAGTAAGGAAAATGGGGGCGGCTAAGTGGCACAGTGAATAGAGCACCGGCACTGGAGTCAGGAGGACCTGAGTTCAAATCTAGCCTCAAAAACTTAACACAAGGGGCGGCTAGGTGGCACAGTGAATAGAGCGCCGGCCCCGGAATCAGAAGGACCTGAGTTCTGAGCCGGCCTCCGACACTTAACCCACACAAACAAAAACCTATCCGTGTAACCTTGGGCAAGTTACTTAACCCCAATTGCCCTAAAGGGGCGGCTAGGTGGCACTGTGAGTAAGAGCGCCGGCCTCGGAGTTGGGATGACCCGAGATCAGATCCGGCCTCAGAAAATGAGCACCCACACATAAATAATGACTAGCCGTGTAACCTTGAGCAAGTTACTTAACCCCAATTGCTTTAAAAAAAAAAAAACTTAACACAAAACTAGCCATGTGACCTTAGCCACTTAACCCCAACTGCCCTACCTTCCTCCCTCCAAAAAGAAAAAGGAAAAAAAAGGAAAAAGTAAGGAAATGTATATCCTCTTAAGAGAGATAACTGGGTGGTTTAATGAATAGCTGGATTCTGGAAGACCTGCATATAAAACTTGAATACCTGTGTATCCCTAGGCAAGTCACTTAAACTCTCTGGGCTTCAGTTCCTTCATCTGTAAAATGAAGGGATTGAACTCTGTGACCTCTAAGATCCCTTTAAATGCTAAATCTTATGAGATGGAAGGGATTATGTATGCAGAATTTTGAATACTCTATGGGATAGTCTGCATCAGCTGATTTTGCTGAACTGTTTTCCTTTGTTAAACACAAATAGGATTAGAAGCTACAGGAAGCCAGTATGAAATACTGAATCTCAATAGTAGTGCCCAAGTTGTACCTCCCATTTAAATTCACTTTTGATGAAAAGCATAGGTTAGCAGTTCCCAGCCAACAGAATAATTTCTACAGGTGAATCCGGAAACCTTTCCTAGTAAATTCCCCAGACATTTGCAGGTGACTATCTTGTTCCTCACCCTGTCCCCTACACACAACATAGCATCATTCTCTTCTTCACAGTCACCCAATATTTACCAAAAAAAAGGGAATATGAGGGTAGGGAAAGGGAACATAAAGGAAGGGCTAAGTCAATGAACTGGCTCTCCAATTATATGCTAAAGTATGGAGTACACATTTTTCATCAATTTGGTTTTTCCTTTTGGATTATTAGGCTGATCTCTTTAATTATGTTGGATTTCATTGAGAAGGTCCTATAGTGAGCTGGAAATGAATGAAATCAACACAATATCATTCATAAACCAAAGCATCTGGAGGATTTCACCATCTGTAGGAAATCCCTTTTCCATGTATACCCTACATACCACCTCTTTCTTGACAGTGGCAAACATATCTGCTTTGATTGAAAATATGGGTCACTGAACATAGCTATCTCTTTGGTTGCATTTACTCTGGAATCTTGCATGAACCTAAAATATGCATGAGATTTCTTACTGGAACAGTCTTTAAGGCTACATTTTGCCTTAAGTCAACTATTTGGTGTATTTTTTTTAAATCAACAAATAGCACATTAGGCTCTTGTATTCTCTGCACATTCCAGTTAATCACATGATGGCAAAGATCTGTTCTGCCATTGAAAATTGTTTGCAAAAGAGTGCCTGCTTCCTTCTCACATTTTCATCAATACATGTGTAGATCATTCTCTTAAAGATGACAAAGTAATTATTAATGTCTTTTCAATGATTTCCTTTGAGAAGTAACATCATCCCTCATTTTTCTTTCCATTTGTTTGATGACTCCTTACTCATACCCAGCATACTCCAATACAGGAAAGACATTTTGAAAAATTATCCTTTTAAGATCTCACCTTCAGGACAGATAGATTTCTACTGTGAATTCTTGGTGAACACAACCATTCTTTCCAACCTCATCTTCTTAAGTGTCATTTCTACTTTCCCCTTATGGTACATCAGGGACTAAGGTATACTGTCATTGATAATGAAAATACAAGAATATAGATCTGTTCCATTTAGCATTGATTTGTTGCCCTCTTGCCATTTTTTACCTATGAATGCTCTTGTAATGATATGGTTTAGTTGCATGTTGTGCCAAGTATTCCACAGACTGTTTCTCACCTCCATTGCTTTTGCTATTTTATAAGGTGATCCTGATATAATTTTTCTACTATCCTTTTCCATGGTGTCTTATAAATAACCTTCTATTCTAAGCTTGTGTTACCTTTGAGTGTCAAATTTCTCCACTTGGCAAAAATATCAAATGTGTGTTGGGTAAGGCTGATTCTTGACAGCCTACTCATTTTAACAGCTGCTTTAAATTAGTTAAAATTCTCCAAGAGATGGTAGTGATGAAGGTCAATAACTTTGTTTATTTCTATCTCTCATGTTTCAGGATTGATGGCTCATTTTTGTTTAAATAGTTTGGGATGAAGTTATTGCAATGGTACATAGTGTCATTTACTTATATTTAACTTTTCATTGAATTCCACGATAATTTTGACCTCTATCTAGTCAATGGCTGGACTTTACAGACAGTTGATTCTTACCAAACTCCTATATGTGCGACAAGTTACTTCCTATCTGTTAAAATGTAATTGATTTCATTTTTGTGATATTCATTGTATTCCTTTCGCTTACACTCATCAAGAACAATACAAGATGAAATGACCAAGCGACGCAATTCTGTTTCTTATTTTCTTTGCTCACCAACTGCTTTCTCTTTCTATCCAAGGAGAACCTGGGGGTCATAATTCCATTGCTGCTTTCTTTTATCATGAGAACTGTCAATACTGATGCTTGGATTATTAGAATAGAAGGTTATTTATAAGACACCATGGAAAAGGATAGTAGAAAAATTATATCAGGATTACCTTATAAAATAGCAAAAGCAATGGAGGTGAGAAACAATTTGTAGAATACTTGGCACAACATGCAACTAAACCATATCATTACAAGAGCATTCATAGGTGAAAATGGCAAGAGGGCAACAAATCAATCTTCCAATAATATGTCAATTCATTAATCATTCGGCAGTGATTTCATATTTACAGTACCAACAGCTAAGGGAATAGTGATCCTTAGAAATCTTAGAACTCTGCTCTTCAACTCCCACCACTATCACCATGGAAACTGAGGGGGGGCTATATACGATTTCTTTTTCTTTTTTCTTATAGCTTGCCATGGACTTGGATTGACATTGGACTTGGATGACATAGATTGATCACCCAGTGGCCCATATACTGGTGTAAAACCTTTCTCTACTTAACTAGTTCTGTCTTAAACTTAGACTCAACCTGACACTGAGTGTTGTTGGAGCCTCTGAAGCTTGGTAAAACCTGCCAAAACATAACCCTACTAGCATAGTCTCAGAGAACATAAGTTCCCCCTCACACCATAATAAGGTCTCAGGGTAGGACTATTTTTTGTCTCTATTACTAATGGATATATTTATTACATAACTTCCATCTAATTTGTTCAACTCTTCCAGAAATAATCAGTCTCCTAAGATTGCCTGTATTTCTTAGCAATAAGATAGAAACATTTAACTTACAATTTTCCACTAAGATAATTATCTCTCACAAATCACTGTTTATACCTTTAGAGATATAAAAGTGTCAAAAGTCTGAGAAATGAAGTTCTTAGATTCTATGAAAGGGAAGTTCAACTTGAGTTTTTGTTCTGGACCTTTGATTTCTTCCGTGTGGGGAATTTCCGTTTTGCGGACTCTATCCACTGACACCATCAACAACTCATCTCTAACTTAAGAGTCTTGGAGAGTTGCCTAGGGGTACTGAGAGGTTAAGTAATTTTCCCATGATCATGCAGTCAATATGTGCCAGAAGAAGGAAATGAATCCAGGTATGGAACTTCCTGGCTACAAGGTTAGTCTTCTATCCAGTACAGCATACTACAAAGAATGAGGCACCTTCTGGTCAAATTCAGGATTAATTTCTTTATATGTGTATTTTACATGCACAAATGTACATGGATACAGAGGCCATTCCTACAATATATCGTTGTACACTGGTAACAAAGAGGTTGTGCCAGAGCCAGCCCTAACCAGAGAGTCAACTGTTAAATTTTCAGTTTGAGCATTTATGCCTCAGAAATAGGCAACAGATAAGGGCTTAGTTTATTGCTTTGTTGATTTTTAGACATTAATAATGCTGATTAAACTTAAGAGTGTATGTGAAATTGGTTTTTTTTCTGAAGAAATGGTTGTTAAAACGTTTACCAGCTCACCCCTATTTTGTTCTGTAAACACTGCTTGAGCTCAGCAGGAGTACAGAGAAGGCTCAGGGAATGAAGTCATCACCAGACTGGAGGTTAATAATTAATAATAATAATAATAGCAATAACAACAACAACAACTGGCTTTATATAGTGCTTCAAGGTTTACAAAGTGATTTTCGTTATCCTGATTGATTCTTACAATACCTCTACAAACAGACATCATACGCAAGCATATTAAAGGTAACATCTCAAAGAGATTAATTGGATATACAGAATAACAACTGGAATGAGTGTGATAAATTGAGATAAACCTGTGGAGGATTATTAACAGTGATAATATAAATAAGAAAAGAAAAGAAAAATCCCATCTGAACACAAAAGAGATTCTCTAATGGGAAATCAATTAAAATAAGTGATGAAAGCTATAGATAAAACTATAGGAAACACTCTGCAAAAGAACCCTCATAAACTAAATACAGGATAAAACAAACTCTCCCCACTCAAAAGGATCTTTGCTGCTGATTTCATATATTCCTTTTTTAATGATTTCTTCACTTTCCTGGCGATATTATTTATGACTGCTGAATCATGGAACACCATGATCTCAAAAGCCTGACAGCTACAGGTGACCCAAAGGGTAACAGAATGATGCTTGGTGGGTGTGTGTAGGTAGGCTCCAACACATTAACAATCACTCGTGAACAAAAAGTGATGGAACAGAGGCATCATTGAGGACAAGGGCAATGAGAAAAGAAGATGAGCTGGTTAAGAATAAAAGAAAACAGATGGATGGTGCCTTCACCTCAAAAGAGAATGACAGAACATCAAGGACGAGACACCCATGGAATGAGAAGGGGTGGAGAGGCCACAAGCCATGGAGTGCCCATGTGGAGGATCACAGACCTACTGTAGTTGCTATGGTAGTGAAACTTGCTTTTAAACATCATACAAAATAGCCAAACACATACACAAAAATATTTTTCCAAATGTCTGTCACCTTTACTAGTCATAAGAGCCACTGAGCAGCTAAAAATCCAGCACAGGAGTCACTAGTTTTTAGTGTGTCATGGACCCTTCTGGCCATCCAGTGAAGCCTTGTCAAAATAATAGGTTTTTTAAAAATTTATAATTGAAGGAAATGCTAAATTTCAGTTAGAGGTGAATGAAAATAAAGATGTAATTTTATACCACTGGAGTTCAGTCTATCTATAGACTCCCTGGACATCTGTGGATGCCAGGTTAAGAAGCCGTGATCTAGAAGGTTAAAAAAGGTCAGTGTCCTTTTCAGATTTTTCTAAATGCCCTCATTCCTTCATTTAACAAAGTGTTAATAAGCTCCATGCTATGTGCCAGGCACTGTTGTAACAATAAAAAATAAAATAAAACTGTCCTCAAGGAGCTTACGTTCTAAGTGGGGAGGGGAGTCAACAGGAACACAGATAAGTAAAGGCATACTATAAACAATTTCCAGGGCAAAGGGCACACCGGCTAGGAAATCAGGTAAGGCTTCAAGTAGAAGGTGACACCTGAACCGCGTTTTTAAAGAAGATAAGAGATTCTAGGAAGTGGAAGGGAAGAGAGAGAATACTTTAAGCATGGGAAGAGCTTGTGCAACATCCCAGAGACAGATGTTGGAGCATTGTGGGGGAGGAACAGAAAAAAAGACAAGTGTGGCTGGATGGTAGAGTGCATGAAGGAAAGCAATGTTCAAAAACCTTGGGGACAATGTCTCATCATGGGCTTTAAATGCAAAGCTGAAAAGTTTCTATCTTATGTTGCTGCTGTTCAGTCATTTTCCAGTTGTATCCAACACTTCAAGCCCTCATTCAGGATTTTCTTGGCAGAGATGCTGGAGTGGTTTGCCACTTCCTCCTCCAGCTCATATGACAGATGAGGAAACTGAGACAAACAGGGTTAAGTGACCTGTTCAGGGTCACACACAGCTAGTGTTCTAAGGCCAGATTTCAACTCAAGAAGATGAGTCATCACAACTGTAGTCCAGTACTACCTAAAGCATGAGTTCTGTTTGGAGTATGTTGAGATTAAGAAGTCTATCAGACATTTATATGGAAATATTCCAAGGAACTTGGTGACTAGAACTCAGAAGGCTAGGGCTCTAAGAATCATCTACTTAAGAGATAGATAAGAGCCTAGGAAAGTTAAGCAATCAACCAATCACTGAGCATTTATTTCATACCTACTCTAGGTGCTGGAGACAGAACTACAGGGAATCTCTACTCATAAAGGGGTTTATATTCTAATAGGGAAAGGGACCACAAAGACATATACAAACACATACAAAATCAATATAAAGAAAATAAATGCAAATTAAAAGTAAACACAAAATAAATGAAATATTGTTTGTGAAGAAGGGTACTAGCAGTTGGGGAGTTCCAGGGAATGTTTCATGTAGAAGGTATTTCTTAATGTGCCTTGAAGGAAAAGAGAAATTGAGAGTGTAGATTTAAGACATGGAAGATTTAAGATAGGTTCTGCAGTGCATAAAGCACAGGGCTTGGAATCAGGAAGATGTATCTTCCCAAATTCAAATCCAGTCTCAGACACTTACTAACTGAATGACCCTGGGCAAGTCACTTAAACCTTGCTTACATCAGTTTCCTTATCTGTAAAAATGAGCTGGAGAAGGAAATGGCAAATCACTCCAGTATCTTTGCCAAGAAAGCCCCAAATGGGGTCATGAAGAGTCAAACACAACTGGAATGACTGAAAACAGAAGAGTTAAGAGAAGACTCAGGAAGGAAAGACAAATATGGAGGGAGGGGACACAGATGCTAATCCTGCAAAAGAAACTGAGGAGTGGCTGAATAGGTAACAAGAAAACCAAGAGAGAATAGTATCATAAAAACCCAGTGAGGAAAGAATATTGGAAGTGGGTGATCAACTGTATTAAATACTTCAGAGACTTCAAGGATGAGAACTGAGAAGTGGTCACTGGACCTGACAATTAAAAGGTCACTGGTAACTTTGGAAAGAGAAGTTTCTTTCTAGAGGTGAGATAAGCAACCAGATTTCAAGAGGCTAAGAAATGAGAGGAGAGGAAGTAAAAACAACAGTAGATAGCTTTTTCTAGGAGTTTGGATTGTGCTTGTCATAGGGTAGATGTTTAATAAATGCTTGTTGACTTGACAGAAGAAACATATTATGGTATTGTAAGGTTAAGTGAGGGATGTTTCAGGATGAGACATGTTGAAGGATGATTTAGATATCAAGGAAGGAGCAGGTAGATGAGGAGAGATTGAAAATTAGAAAGATGAAATGATTGTGGGAGAAAAGCTGCCAGAAAAGATGAGAGAGAAAGGGATCAAGGATGCAGGTGAAGAGGCAGGGCTTGGTGAAAGGAATACCTCTTCATTAGAGACAGAAGTAAAGGAAGAGAGGATGGAAGAAGATACCAAGTGGGTTCAAGGTATAGAATAAAGGAGAATAGGAAGCACATGACAAAAAGTCTCTATTTTCTCAGTAAAGTACAAAGTGAAGCTTGCTGCTGAGATGATTGAGGATTGGTGGGCAAGACTTGAGGCAAGAAGAAAATGATTGGGTCAGTGAGATGTACATGCTATCAGCAAAGAACTAAGCACTGCCTTGCTGCAGTGAAAACACAGTTGAATGAATAAATGAAAAAGCACTTGTTAAAAACTATGTATCAAGCACTGTGCTAAACTCTGGAAATACAAATACAGAAGCAAAGACAGGGATCTTGCATTCTAAGGAAGGGGGAAAAAACATATATAGGAGTGTTGGTAAGTGAAGGGGCACTTTGGTCCAGAAAGTTACAGGTATGGTGAGCAGGGAGATATGGTAGTAAATTGGCTGATCCTATCCAGGAACAATGACCAAGTTCATAGGATCATAGTTATGGTTTCAGAAATAGAGAACAGTAAGGAAGCATGTAAAGGGGGTAATTGGTGGGGAGAGAATGAAATGAAGCATGACTGGTGCTTCCCTAAAATAGTGTTCAGGGAGAGGTAGTCACTCTTGTCCTAGGATAAAGGTTCTTCCAGGGCATATTTATTATCTAATATAAATGTGTAGTGGAACCAATCAATATTGTTGTATGATTTCCTCCAGTATGGTTTGGCAGCATATGAGTAAGCAGAGAAGGTAGATTGATGGAGGTGGATTGTAGGAGATTTGAGGTTGATTTAAAAAACAAAAAATAATAAAATCATAGAATTTGAGGGCTTGAGAAAGGACTTCATCAACCATCCAGTTCTACCTATACATAAAAGGAATTCCCACAATTACATAACTGACAGGTATTCATTCAGCCTCTGCTTAAAGACCTCTAACGAGGGAGGACCCACCACTTGTTAAGGCAGTCCATTCATTCCACTTTGGCGTAGCTGTTAGAAAGTTTTTCCTGACATCAAGCTTAAATGTGCCTCTCTGAAACTTCAAACCATGCTCCTTCAGATGATAAACTCCTCAAAGCGCAAGGACTGTTTTTTACCTTTCTTTGTATCGCCAACACTTAGCACAGTGCCCAACACAGTTGGCTCTTAATAAATTAATGCATACTTAATAACATCTCCTGGTTCTGCCATGGGGGGGTCAAACAGAACAAGTGTAATCCCTCTTCAACGTGGCAGACCTTCAAATACTTGACAGCAATTACACCCCTCTCTTCTCCAGGCTAAACCTCTCCGGTTCAATCAATCCTCATGATATGGATTCAAGGTCCTTCACCATGTTTGCTGCCCTCTCTTAAGTCATCGATGTCATTCCAGAACCATGACAGTCAGAACTGAAAATCATACTTCAGGTTATGTCTGAAGAGGACAGAGTATATAGGACTACCACCTACCTCCCCATTCCTTAAAGTTACTTCCCTCCTATTGCAGAAAGTTATTTCCTTTCCAAAACCACATTAGCATTTTTTAAGCTGTGGCATCCTGCCCACCACTGACTCATTTTGGGCCTAGAGTTCCCTAAAGCTCTTAGACCTCTTCCAGAAAAATTGCTGTCTCTCCATGATTCTCTTCATCTTATATTTGTGACACTAACTTTTTGTACCCAAGAGCAAGACTTTACATTAATCCCCAGTGTGTTCATCTTCTTTGGTTCAGCCCAATGCTCTTTTGGATCCTGTCAGTTACCCTTTCCAGATCTGAAAATTTGATGAGCAATGCCATCTATGTCTATGTTCAACTCATGAAGAAAGAAAGGAACCTTAACTGTGATTCTATGAACTTGGCCACTGCCCCTGGATAGGATTCGCCAATTTACCACCCCAATTTCCTACTCACCATACCTGTAACTTTTTGGACCCTCCCAGTTTGATTTTTTTTTTTTATTAAAGGGGCCAATCTTTCAGCTTACTTCTTAAACAGTTATAATCACTGAAAGGGCTTTGCCTCAGTCAAACTGAGAACTGGAAAGACCTTAGCTTAAAAAGGCCAATGTCTCCCACTGTGTCCTGAGCCACCTCCAGTTGTCCTGATCTACATCTAGTCACTGGATCCAGATGGCTCTGGAGAAGAAAGTGAGGCTGGTGACTTTGCACAGCCTTCCCTCACTTAAATTCAATTTACTTGCAATTTACAGCATCATCTTCCTGATGTCATGGTACTCTTCATAAATAATGGACAAACCACCACCCATACACAATGTCCAACTCACTGGGTTAGTAAAGAGATTAAATACCACCAGACCAAGCATAGATCCCTGGGTTACTCCACTGGAGACTTAATGCTCCCGTCACCAACAGGAAGTGATCTAGCAACATGACAATTTAAAGTGGAACTACAGACTTTCAAAGAAGCAAAAATGGACCAGAAGTTCCATGACAGTAAGGGATCTTATCAAAATTTTGAATCATCCCCATACCAACCTCTGCTCATGTGAGGTTAGTTGTGCTCTATAGTACATAACAGTTGCTTAGTCATTGTTTGCTGAATGAGAGGAAAAGAAACATTTCTATCATGACTTGGATCTAATGATAAAGCACATTAATCTCATGTTTACATTCTAAGTGTACAATCTGCTGCAGTCAGGAAGGAATTTCCATGATGACAACATATTAGGTACAGCATATGGCTCAAGAATTGATTATACTTTTCTCTGAGGTTAAGGGGAAATTATCTGCCTCACCAAGGCAGTTAACATAGGCTTGCTGTGTGGTCAATAGAAGTTTGATGCCTAACATGAGTAAAAAATTGGGAGTTTTTAATTTTTAGACCAGCTGAAGGAGAATAAATCACAGACTGGAACCTAGGGACTCTATGAAAGACCAAGTAACTATCTTTCTCTGTCTTATTCATTCAATCCTTCTCTAGGATGAAACATGAAGACAAGATTCCAACAGCTTACACACTGGCCCTGAACTGAATTCTTGCTAACTTACACCTCAGTTCTTTTTTTTTAAAGCAATTGGGGTTAAGTAACTTGCTCAAGGTTACATGGCCAGTCATTGTTTATGTGTGGGTGCTCATTTTCTGAGGCTGGGACTAATCCCGGGTCATCCCAAATCCGGGGCCAGCACTCTTATTGCACCACCTAGCCACCTGACACCTCCCAGACCACCAAATAAAAGGCCTTTAAGAAGTAACAGGAGATATTGCTTCCCAAATAAAATTATCTCCACAAAATAATTCTACTCTTTATATCTAGCTTCAGGGAACAAATTATAACATCTAGCATCTGTATAGCACTTAAAAATTTTCAAAGTGTTTTAAGGTCACTCCACTTTTTATGCCTAATTTCAGAGAACAGACAGTAACCACAAATACTCTATATATTGTGTAACCTAGCTGCCTCTATATTGATCTGGAGTTAGGAAGACCTGAGTTTGAATCCTGCTTCAGACACTTAATAGCCATGTGACCATGGACCTCTTCCTGCCTCAGTTTCTATTAAATGGGGATAATGATACCACCAACTTCCCAGGGTTGTTGTGAGAATAAAATGAGATAATATGTGTAAAGTGCTTTGTAAACCTTAAAAGATGACATAAATTAATACAAAAACTAGCTGTGTGACCTTGGACAAGTCACTTAACTCCAACTGCCATCCAAAAAGCAAAATTAAAAAAAAGAGAGATGACATAAATGCTAGCCACTCATCTAATAAAGATGGTGATATGAAGAGATAGCAAAGCATTACCAAAGATAGCAAAGGATTTAGAAGCAGACTTTCAGAGCTAGATGAGGAAGTGAGAGGCATTGTTCAGTCATGTCTGACTCTTTATGACCCCATTTGGGGTTTTCTTGGCAGAAACACTGGAGAGGTTTGCCATGTCCTTTTCCAGCTCATTTGACAGATGAGGAAACTGAAGCAAGTAAGATTACCTGCCCAGGGTCATAGAGCTAGTAGTAAGTATCTAAGGCTAGATTTGAACTCATGTTTTCCTGACTCCAGACCTGGCACTCTATTCACTGTACTACCTAGCTGCCCCAGCTAAGACAAAAATTAAGACTAAAATCTATGTCTTCTGTATCCTAGACCCATGCTCTTTCCACTAAACAAATCTACCTCTATCACAACCTGATAACACTCTCTGTGTGAACAACTCATTTGTTTCTGGGACTGCCATGCCTCTGGCAACTCCACATAAGAACTGTGGGTAGGCCCTGGAACTAAACCTTCTGGTGTCCTGGGATGCAAATCAGGTTCAAGTGTTGATAAGAGTAGGAAATCAGATCATAAAATTTCTGTATAAAGTCTTGTCAGAACCAATGGATTTAGTCATGGGACAGAGCCACCAAATCAAACCAATCTAAAAGGATAAAATCGATATGCAACAAAAGATGAAGACAAGTAATTAGTTCCTTTATCATCAGTCAGTAACAAAACTATATTAAATAAAATGAGTGATAGCAAGATGTGAAAAAAGTCACTGAAGAATGTACTTTAAAATTTAAGTCTTAGAAAAACAAATCTACAGAAGGTAGAAGAGTTTCAAAATACAACATATAGTCAATTCTTAAATACTTTTCTTTCTCTGAGTATTATCCAAGGCCAAATTTTTAATCTGCAGACAGGCTATTCCCCATTTACTGTGTCCCCATATTCCTGTACACTTCCCCTTCAGTGGAACAATGAAGTTACAGCAGAAAGAACACTCCGAGTCAGAAAATTGAGTTCTAGTCCCAGCTCCAATTTGTATTTTCTGTGTGACTACAGACAAGGTGCTTACCATCTCTAAGGCATCTTCTGCAAAAAGAGGTAGAAATATTCCCACTGCCTATCTCAAAGGGCTGCTGTGAGAAAAGCAGTTTGTAAGTACTGAAATACTATAAAGATGAGAATTTGTATCATTAGTATTTACTTAGGGACAATGCATTAATTTTAATATTGTAAAGAGCAAAAATAATTATGAAAATAGACCTATTGGGTAGGAATCTAATAATGTATTATGAAACCAAATATGAGTCTTTGGGGGATTGTTGGTTTTAGGTTAGGTATGTAATGTAATTGTTGTTGTTAAGTCGTTTCAGTCATGTCTGACTCTTTGTGACCCCATCTGGAGTCTTCCTGGCAAAGCTACTGGAGGTTTAACATTTCCTTCTCCAGCTCTTGACATATGAGGAAACTGAGGCAAACAAAGTTAAATGACTTGCCCAGGATCACACTACTAGTTTTTGAGGCCGAATTTGAACTCAGGTCTTCTTGACTCCAGGCCCAGCCCTCTATCCACTGCACCACCTAACTGCCCAATAATGTATTACAAAGCCAAATATATGTCTGCAGATGACTGTTTTAGTTTATATACATGTAATAGGGAGCTAGCAAAGCTCTCAAAGGCCAGTGATGTTCACTTCTAGAACAGATTCAACTTGCTCACAAGTCCCTGGATAACTGGGTGTAGCAGCAAGCACCCCAACATCCCCAGGGTAGCTGCCAATATAGGTTCTTAGATCTGCTTTTCAAAAGGAAAGCAACTCAAAATGGCTTACTTTAATCAAACAAACACACATTACCTAGTTCAGGGGGAGAAGGTCAGCACCCCAAACTTCAGTTACAGAACTTACACATCAAACAGACAGGCTTCCAAACTGTCCAACCATTATATCAATACCAAATCACAGTTACCAGAGAGGGAAGCATCAACATCTGGGTTTTCGAAGCCGGGGGGCTCTCAACAACGGCTTCCCAGAGTCTCATCTGGTCAAATCACACAACACTTCTCAAAGTGAGCCCCAAAGCAAAGCCTCTCCTCCGGGCTTATATAGCCTTCTCTTGGCTCAGAGAATGTAACAACCTTCTGGACCCACTGCCCAATCACAAAGTATCAAGGTGTGGGCTTTCCTGAAAAACAAGCCTCCCACCACAGGCTCCAGGTAGACTTAAGCTAGGGGCAGGGAAGATCTTTAAATTTGCATTTCCATTACAGCTGGGGCACCTGGACATAGGGATTGCAGCAGCCAGAAAGCATAGATTCTGATTTGATGAAGTCTCCTGAGAGATGTTAGAGGTGGAAAAAGGTTGGAGCAGCAGTATTAGAGGCAAGAAAATAGGAATAAGAGAGAGAGAGAGACAGAGACAGAGAGAGACAGAGAGACAGGGAGGGACAAGAAGAGGAAGGAAAGGAAGAGGGACAGGGACAGGGAGAGGGAGAGGAACAGGAAGAGGAAGAGGGAAAGGGAGGGAGAGGAACAGGAAGAGGAAGAGGGAAAGGGAGGGAGAAGGAGAAACATTGGCGGGCAGTGAACTAGTGATCTATTCCTGCTCATCATCTCACTTCTACTGGGAAATATCAACTAAATGTTATTGATAGGATATGAAACACATTTTTCTTTCCATTAATCATTGATACAGACCATGCCTCCACAGTTATACATCTGAACTACTCATGTTAATATATCAGATAATCATTAACAAAGACCATGCCTCCAGAGTTGTACACCTGATTTACTCACACTAGAAGGTATTCAGCCTTTTTTTTTTTATGATAATGATGGCGACTCATAACAACTGACATGAGACTATGGTAACTTTGCCACATTAAATCTGTTGATACACATAGACAATTTATGAGGAAATTCCTTACTTGGCAGTTGCTAGTGTTTGCTCTGTTACTCTCCCTTCAAAAAGCCCAAAAGAACTCTGAAATTCAAGAACAGATCAAAGCAGAAGAGAGAAGGGAAGAATCTTGGAATCCCACTTGATTCAGATATTATAAGGGTAGGAACAGAATGTCTCAAAATTTGATGGCACTCTTTGGGGTCCTACAAAACATATTCAATTAATTGGGAGGGGAGGAGAAAATAACATTCTTATATTACTAATTCCCATCTCATAGGATTTACTTCATGCATAGGGTATCTGAGGTGGGTAGTTATATAGGCAGGACTCAACCTTGTGAAAGATTTCATAACAAAGTTGGTAAAAGACCCTAGGAGAACTGTGACAGTTATCTGTGAAGCCAGATTATTTATAGATGTAATAATTTATACTCATGTATGGACAGATTCTACAGCATAAAATGATATATTTTTGCCATAGTAAACAAAGGATTATGAACCAAAAAACTAGAAATTACACGGCATCTTTAAACTTTTCATAAGCTCTGATCTTGTAATTAATTAACAGTTTTTTCATAGAAAATATTTATAAATGTTAATAAGAGTTCAAATTTTTCACCATGCACTAAATGTAACCTAGCTAAAATAACTTCCAGTTTTGCTTCTAAACTCTTCAGATCTTTTGAAAAAAATACATTTACCTTTTGAGCCCACTCCTAACTCACAATGCAATCAAATAACCAAAATGAACACTGTATAATTGATAAGCATCTCAATTTGAGAAATGCTGAGCAGACTATAATTTACTAGTTTGTCCAGATTAAATTTTCTTCAGAGACTGGGAGTGTTAAGTATACAGAAAGTCTAACATGGACTGTGCAAAGAGTTCATAATGCCAAATGATCTTAATTTTCAGAGCAACAATGTAAACAAGCAAGATTCTTATGAGTTGATCCCCTAAAATCCAGTAGATTCAATCCCTGACTGGTCTTTTATTTAATGACAATGAATTTTCTACAACCCTGGAAACAGAAGCTTCTAGAACAAGATTAAGATCATAAGCAAGGCATTTCCTGCCCATTTCTGTTTTGGGTTTACCAATAATCAAGTGTAATTTAGGTGAACAAAATACTGGCAGTGCTGAGTTGCTTGGCAAGAAAATCAAGTCAAATGGGCATGTCCTAACTCACGTGCAAGCTAGAACACTGTTCTCCAACTTCTATGGGGTCTTGCCAAGGAAATTGGACCCCATGCTTCCCAAACAAATATTTACTGCAGGCACTGAAAAAAATACATTTCATTGCGCATGCAAACGCTATTACATTTACTGAAAAATACAGCTTATTGCATAGGTAAAAAGATAAATTTGAGCTATTTTAAAACCAAGTTGCTCCTTTCACCATGCCCAGACTCCTACCTTTCCTAACTTTTCAGAAACAATAATACATATTAAGCTATTATATCAGAAAATTAACCAGGAAGTAGGACTGCAACCCTAAAATTCCATTATCTTAAGGTTAAATTATTACCAAGTCAACGAAGTCCTTTATTTTTCTTGAAATAAGTTCATGCAACAATATCAACAATTCATACTGATATGGTACTCAAATTTTGCAAAGTAGTTTACACCCATTGAGTTGATTCTGAAAACAACAGTATGAAGTAACTACTACAATTGTCATACCCATTTTAAAGCTGAGGAAACTGACTCTGAAGAGAAAATGACTTGTCTAAGGTCACACAGTAAGTATCAAAGGCAGCATTGTAACCATTTTCCTGGGTTTTTATATGTATATTTTATCCATTACCCTATGCTATCTCTCCAGGCAAGAAACTTTTACACAACCCTGAAAGATCTAATGACAGTTGTAGGTAATCTATATTATTGGAGAAAAAAAATCATCATTTATATAGATATACAGTATATTTATTTGGGCTCAAAAACTTTAGCTATGGTACACTTTTTTTGTCTTTTTGGAGGGGGGGAAGCAGGGCAATTGGGGTTAACTGACTTGCCCAAGATCACACAGCTAGTAAGTATTAAGTATCTGAGACCAGATCCAAACTCAGGTCCTCCTGACTCCAGGGCCTGTGCTCGATTCACTGTGCCACCTAGCCACCCTTATGGTACACATTTTTATAAAATTGTGGCTCTAGGTTCTTTTATCAGTTTTAGGTCAAATAATTTCTGCAATGGTCTGCTCCTTCAAGGACCTGGAAGATAACTCAGGTTTTGATTGTCCGATTTTCCCATACTTTACAGATATCACCAACACAAGCAGCAATGGAGTTTCATGATCAGATGTATGATTTGAATACTAAGGAGTCAGAAAAATAATAATACACTTTGCAAAACCAAAAACAAAAAACTGAAACAACCACTTCTAACGTTGGGATCTTCAAAGTGAAGAAAAAAGAAAAACCTATACACATGAGATTTTAGAGTCATTTAGAGTTCAGACCATATAGAGGTCACCTACCCCATTCATTTTACAAATGAGGAAAGTGAAGCTCAGAGAGATTAAGTAATTTACTTAAGAACATACAAGCAGTAAACAGCAAAGCAGAGATTCAAAACTAGGTCTTCTACTGAATCCAGCAATCCTTCTATTACCCCATGCCAACTGAAGTATCGGATTATCAATAAACTATTGACACTTGATAAATACTGATTTGGTTTAGACTCTATTCCCTAATTAGTGTTGTCAAAGAAGGGCTGCTGATTTTTTTTATTTAAAATTTCAAGTGAAATTTTAGTCTGCTCAGCAATAGAAGTCATGGGTTAAGTTTCATTACTACTAATGCTTTTTTGTTTTCATTTAAAGATGTTATCAAAGGAATATAGGTCAAATTCCATTACAAGAAAAATAACTCTCTAAGAAAGAATTCCATCACCCAACTCATTTCAAATAACATTCAATAGCACAAAATTCTAATACAAGATGTAATTTGAAGACCTCTTGAAAGTTCAATGTAATGGTAACTGACCTAGAATCACACATCTTAATAAAGGTCTATGTATATAATAGAAAATTATTTTTCTCTAGGATTTTAAATGTATGAGTTATTACTTTCATCTGTCAAACTAAATTGGAACAGAGGATCTCATAACTTTTATATGGCACTTTACATTTTAAAGCCCTCTCAGAACTGTGTTCTTTATGATAAGCATTTTCTTTCTTCAAAAAAGTACCATCAATGAAAAGAAAAATCATTCTTACAACAAACCTGTCTTTCCAAGATGACACTCATGGGTTTGCTGAAATCAACTCAAATCATCTCCTGAGAGAGTTGATTGTTAAATTTTCAGTGTGCATGTTTATACCTCAGATATCAGTCACTACTACTTGACTGTTTTGTTGATTGTCTAGGTGTAAGAAAATAATGTAGAAAATATTAATAATGCAAATTAATTTTAAAACGTGTTGTGGGTACCTCTTTTTGATGATTGCTAAACCCATGCACCTCTGATTATATTTTATTATAAATTCTTTAGGGGGAAGAATGTTCTATTTGGTCCATCTATAACTCAATTTAAGATTGTAATGGAAATGCAAATTTAAAGATCTTCCCTGCCCCTAGCTTAAGAGCACCTGGAGCCCGTGGTGGGAGGCTTGTTTTTCAGGAAAGCCCATACCTTGATACTTTGTGACTGGGCAGTGGGTCAAGAAGGTTGTTACAATCTCTGAGCCAGGAGAAGGCTATATAAACTCTGATGAAAGGCTTTGCTTTGGGGCTCACTCTGAGAAGTGTTGTGTGGTTTGACCAGATGAGACTCTGGGAAGCCGTTGTTGAGAGAGGTTCCCCCCCCCGCCTTTGAAAACCCAAATGTTGATGCTTCCCTCTCTGGTAACTGTGATTTGGTATTGATATAATGGTTGGACAGTTTGGAAACCTGTCTGTTTGATCTGTAAATTCTGAAACTCTGAAGTTCGGGGTGCTGACCTTTTTCCCCTGAACTAGGTAATATATGTTTGTTTGATTAAAGTAAGCTTATTAACCCATTTTGAGTTGCTTTCCTTTTGAAAAGCAGATCTAAGAACCTGTGTTGGCAGTCACCCTGGGGATATTGGGGTGCTTGCTGCTACAAAGATTTAAAAAAAGGCAGGAATTTCATTCTTTTAACATAATTTTGTTCAGGTTCTATCAGGGCATCTTGTAGAATGTAAGTAAACACTCAATAAATGTTGATTTGTTCTAGACTCTATTCCCTAATTACTGCTGTCAAAGAAGGGCTGCTGATTTTTCTATTTAGAATTCCAAATGAAATTTTAGTCAGTTCAGCAATAAAAGTCATGAGGTAAATCTCATTACTACTAATGCTTTTTTTTTTTTTTTTGCATTTAAAGATGTTACCAAACATCTAGAAACAGAACGCTTTTTGAGCCAAGACAAGGCATTTGTGCTGCCAAAGGCAAGGTTTAAAAATTGCATCACTTGAATGTTACTGTCCACTTGAGAGTCTGAGTCTTGGCTCTAAAACGTGAGCTAGCCTGAATAAATACTTGTGCTCCATAGAGCTCAGAATTTTCTGCCATTAAAAATATGGACAGTCTTAAAGAATAAGAACAAAAAAAGGACAAGCATGGCATAGTGGATGGAAAGCCTATCTTGGAGACTGGATTCCAACACACACCGACTATGTGAGCCTGGGCAAGTTACATAAGCTCTTAGTACACCAGGTGCCACTCTGAAACTATCCATTACAGAGGAGTGTGAATGAAATTAGAGATCTGGACAAAAAAAAAATAAATCTTTCACAATCCTAATCCTAGAAAAGGGGGTTGGATGTTGAGATGTTAAACTAACTAAAAATAGGACATTGCCATGAAATCCTTTTATGAGGTCCCATGAGGGCAGAAAGAAGCAACATAGGATTAGGAACAATAGGCCACACCTCTACAGTTAACCTGTAAAAATCAATCAGGTCAGTATTTCTAAGACAGATACCTAAAAGAATCCAATTCCTGATAAGACTCACGGGAGCTGAAAGCCACAAGGAGCCGGGATCGTCAAAATGTGAGAAAAGGCAACCTCCACAAAGGAAAGAGCCAGGGATTTGGGTGTGAGGCTGCCTCAGAACATCAAGGGGTAGCTAGGTGGCACAGGGAATAGAGTAACAGCCTGGAATCAGGAAGGTTCATCTTCCTGCCTTCGAATCTGGTCTCAGACACATACTAGCTGTGTGGTCACACACTAGGCAAGTCACTTAACCCCATTTACCTCAGTTTCCTCATTTGTAAAATGAGCTGAAGAAGGAAATGGCAAAAACCACTACAATATCTTTGCAAAGAAAACCCCAAATGGGGGTTACAAAGAGTCAGACATGATTGAAACAAATGAATAATAACAAGGATACATTGAACATGAGGGTATGGAGAAAGAAGCTGGATCGATGAAACTCTCTGAACTACATACCCCAAGGTAGTAACCTGATATCTCCTTTTTCTCCTTGGGTCATCTCATCAAAGTCTGAAGCTTTTCCTTTTTAGGAAGGCCTGTGTAAGGCAGCTTGTCCTATACATGCCTAGAACACCTAACATGGAGACAATTTGCTTCCCTGAGATCCATCCTACACCTTTTCACTTTCCTTTCTCTTAAATGTTGACTTTTTCTCTATATACTATATATTACATATATATATATATATATATATATATATACACACACACACACACATACAGTCTCTATATATCTATACAGAGATAATATATATACACACATATGCTATACAGAAATATATACATACATACATATATATGTATACATGCATACTTATACCTAGATTTTGCTGCTTTGTGTGTTTATTAGAAATAGTTGTAACATGATTGAATGAAGGGGGCACATCCCCAGAGAAGAAAGTAAGTTCATTCCCTTCATTTTACAGAAGAAACTAAGGGACAGAGAGGTTAAGGAATTTCTCTAAGTTCACACAGATCTAACAGTAAGTTATTTGCCAAAATGTTGTCTCTAGCTTGGGGCTTAAGGCTAGAAAATAGAGAGAAAATGAAAGATTCTTTGATACTACTTCCCAGAGCAGAGAAAGATCATTTATACCAGGAAATCCATTGAGGCAATGAGGGAGACTCATCTAAGAAATGAATCAGTAACAGAGTGAGGAAGAGGCAAATAAAAGTGAACAGTCCTGAAAATATAGAAACAGCTCCACATCAATGCTTTAAAAGAGAAGAAAAAGTATTCCTTACTTTCCACCACATGTTTTTATCTAACCAGCTGCCTATCTTGCCTATTCCTTTTCCCAGCTCTAGCGGGACAATGCTTGAAGATGGTGTGTTTACTCATCTACTGTTATTTCACCCCCTTGATTAATTAACAAAGTTGTAAATCTGGAAACCAGTTGGCTGGGGCTATATACATGCTGGGCCAACTCAGCAGAGATATACTATCAGGGTGACCAGAGGGAATCAAAATCCCAAGCCTGGCTTCATTAGCTCTTACATACCCAACCAGCACTTTCTGGCAATTTGATTATCACCTTGGTGTGTCACAACATCCTGAGTTTCCTGCCTTTGGCCATTTTTTTTAACTAAGAGGAGATAAAGAATGAAGGTGGTGATTATCCAGAAACACCGTAGAGAAGCCAAGGATCACTTCCACAGCTGAGCCCCCAAACCCTTTTCCCAAAAAATTTCTGCTTTCTCTCTCTTTCCCCTATTCATACCAGTCTATCTTAGACTAGTTTTTGGAATGTGAAGGTTGCCCTAAATTTCTAAGTTGAATATCAGCAAACTCTTTTCCTTTTAATTTAGTGAGAAAATAGCTAAAGTTAAAAATTTTGGGGCAGCTAGGTGGCACAGTGAATAGAGCACCAGCCCTGGAGTCAGGAGGGTCTACTGCAGAAGTAAGAAGGAAGAAGGGGAAAGGAGAGTTGATAGGGAAAGTAGAATGATGCATTCACTATCAGGCACTGTATCAATTCTTAACTGCTGTTGTGGTTGTGGTTATTATAAATAAAGGAAGGGCTCAATTCCAAAAGGACCGCATTGGGGCAGGGAGTAATGGAAAAATCAGTCTATCAGCAAGCATTTATTAAACGTTTGCTAGTTGCCATGCCCTATGCTAAGTGATAGGGATAGGAAGAAAGGCAAAAACAGTTCCAACTCTCAGGGAGGTTTTGTGTGTGTGTGTACATATGTATTGTATATGTATATATGCACATACACAATACAGTAAATGTCTAGCTATATAGAAGAGCCATAGGATATACAGGAGATAATTTCATAGGGGAGAGCATATGGCAACAGGATATGGAGTGTCTAGTAGTCAAGGAACTTTAGTGAAGCAACTGGATGACAGTGAATGGAGAGGAGTAAGGTATAGGAAGACTGGAGAGTAGGAAGGGGTTATGAAGAGCTTTAAATGGCAGAAAACTTTATATTTAACACTGGAGATAACAACACACACTGGAGCTCACTCAGCAGAGGGGTGACGTCGTCAAACCTACTCTTTAAAAAAATCAGTGAGTCCGTTAAGGGAAGATGGATTGGAATGGAAAGAGACTTGAGGCTGGGAGATGACTTAAAAAGCTGGAAAAGTCATCTAATTCAGGCCCCTAATTTTAGAGCTGGGGAAACAAGCTCAGGTTAAAAATGACTAAAATACTATAAATAATAATAACTATTAATAAGAATACTACTACCAGCCCTGGAGTCAGAAGGACCTGATTTGGGATCTGGCCTCAGACACTTAATGCACACACAAACAAAAACCTAGCTGTGTGACCTTGGGCAAGTTACTTAACCCCAATTGCCCTCCAAAAAAAAAAAAAAAGACTACTACTACCTATAGCACTCTAATATTTGTGAAGTGCTTTAAACGCTATTTCATTTGTTCCTCACCATAACTGTGTGAGGTAGGTGTTATTATTATTAATATTATTATTATTATTACAATTTTATAGATGAGGGAACTGGGACAGAAGTGATTTTCCCAAAGTCATACAGACAAGGGAAGGGAGGAAGGGGAAAATGGAAGGAAGGAGGGAGAGAGAAAAGGAGGCAAAGGGCAGGGAAGGGAAGGGAGGAAACAAGCATTTATTAAACACCTACTATGTGCCAATACAGTGCTAAGCATTTTGCCAATATCATCTCATTTGATCTGTACAATAACTCTGGGATTTAGGTGCTAGTATTATCCCCATTTAATTGTTGAGGGAACTGAGATATTGCCCAGAGTCATACAACTGGGAAGTGTCTGGGACAGAATTTATCTTAGGTTTTCCTGACTCCAGGTCCAATAATCTACCCAGCTGCCTCTAATGGCTGAATTGGAATTTGAACCAGGTTCACTGATTAAAAATCTGGCATTCTTTCCATTACTCTCTGCAGCTTTCAGATATGTACAGGATAATTTTAGGAGGGAGACAGCATAAAGAACTAAGAGGAAGAATATCCCCTAAGTAGGGGATAGCATCCAAGTTGAGCCTGGAAACAAACTGTGCTTTCTATGGGGTAAAGATGATGGAACACTTAGCATAGTGCCTGGTACATAGTAAGAGCTTAATAAATGTTTATTGATTGATTTACTGAAGGAATACATTCCAAGCCCCGGCAATAGCCTATGAAGACACACAGAGATAGGAGACAGAATGATCAGTCCACAGAACAGAAAGTAGGCCAATTTGGCTTTGAATATAGGAAGGGAAATAGAGAATTCTATTCTTGCCCCTTGGAGAAGGAAATGGCAAACCAATCTAATATCTTTGCCAAGAAAAGTCCATGGACTTTGTCCATGGGGTCATGCTGAGTTGGACAAGACTGAACAACAACAACAATTCTTGCCCCTACATGAATCTTTGTTTAGGCCAGAAGTTTAGTTACAGATAAAACTGGTTCTTCTTTTAGGTCAAGGGTTCTTAATTATCTGTGTATGTCATGGACCCTTCTGACATTCTCATATAGCCTTTTGAACTTTTCTTTGAAAAATGGTGGGTTTTTCTTTTTTTTTACCAAAAAGACAAAAAACCCTCATAATTGAAGAATATGCTAAATTTCAGTTAGAGGTTAAGGAAAATAAAATTGTCATTTTTTTCCCCATCCAAGTTCACAGAGCACTACGGGATCCAGGGAGCCCAGTATCAGGTAAAGTTCAGCTCCTTCACCACTAATTAGACCTAGTTCTTATAGTTCTAAATGGCTGCACATTTTAAATCCTGGAGTCAACTCATCACTGGTGTTTCTCCCACTGCTCAGAACTGAGTGCCTTTTCCAGTTTCAGAGTTCGAACTTCACATCAAGTTCCAGGTCCTGGCAGGCTTTTAGCTCTCCCCATTGGAAGAGTTGGAAAGACTAACACTGCATGTGCCTAATTAACATCTCACACCTGCTACTGACCCAGCTGCCAATTAATTATTCACTTCCCCATATTCACAAGTTGATGAGTCAAGTCAGTTGGCCTTTGGGTCCTGGTCCCCCATCAGCAGTGACTGTCCAAAGACCTAGTTTATAATATTCCGGTACTTTAAATGTACCCAGTAACACAAACAGAAGAATATGACTTCCACTCATGGTAGAGAAGGAGTTTTGGTATAAGTGGAGTGAGCTTAGGTAGAGAGAAAAGGGGGGAGAGCTGGTATGTAGGCATGAGAATAATGCAGTGAAAGCTAGGAATTCACAGGCATCAGGATATCCTTTATCCACTCTCACCCCCTTTTTGGGTTCCAAAGAGGTCATAAGTGTGTCACAGACAGAAAAAGGCTGGCAAACACCAAACTAATTGACTGAAGACCTTTTGTAAAAACACTTGTAGCAAGGAATATACTTTCCTCCCTGAATCACAGGGATGATGTTTTTAAAAGACGATTAATTACCATGAAGAAAAAAATTACTTCTTAATATAAATGTTTGCTATCTTGTACAATGTTTATAATATGCTCTACATGTTAAAGAGTGGTTAATTCAGCCATATTAAGGCTTTAATATGTTAATATTCTCTTAACATTTGTGCTTTCTCATTCTTCCCCTTGTCTTCCAAGAAAATGGCCACACACTTGCTTGGATGGATCTTTGGTTGTTGTTTAAAAAGTTTTTGTTAACTAAGAAAAAAGTTTAATAGATATAAATGTTCATCTTTTCCCATTAAAAAAAAAGGGTACCTAGAATAGTTAAACATGACCTTGTAAACCAGTTTCTGTTCTTCCCCTTCCTCCTTCTATAATAATCCAGTAAACATGATAAATTAGTTTTACAACTCAACATCTCTAGCAAAGTGAAAAAACTAGTAAGTCTGAGCAATTGAGGAAGGAGACTAATGTGTTAGTATCACAACTGGAAATTTATCTTACATATTTATGTCTCATGATTTTTTTCTCTTCTCCCTTTACCCTCCATAAAGGCCTAAAATTCACTTACATTTATTTACAGAGCACAGAAACTCCAATTTGGAAAGGCCCTGAAGGGGCCTTTCATCTTGTGTAACCTATATCTGAAAAGAAGCTTTTAATTATCCTTCAAGAGTGGTCCTACAGTTTCTCTCTGAAAACCCTCAGTGATGGGAAACTCACTACTTTTCAAGGCAGCCCTAACTTAAATCCCAAGGAGCCCCTCTGAAACACTACTGACAATATCAAAGTACTTTAAACGGGCAGTAATTACAAAAACAACTTCTACCACAGTAGAAAAGCATTTTTTTAGTCATAACAAATGAAGGCTTTTCTATCAAATTACAACTGCCCAACAGCTATTGTTCTTAATGCTGCTGAACAAATTTAGTACACAAGAAAGTCCTTCAGACACTTGAAGACAGGCCTCAAATCTCTTCTTCTCCAGGTAAGGCTGCCTACTTTTACTTTCTCATTTTACAAATGAGGAAACTGAGACTGACAGACACTATGTGATTTACACAAGATTAAAAAAGTAGTAAGTAGCAAAACTTGGAACTGAACGCAAGTTGTCTGATTCCAAATTCAGTGATTCCACACATCCCCACACCCCCAGGACAAAAGTCATTAAAGACTAGGAGACCAGTTTAAAAAGCTATTGGAATGGGGCGGCTAGGTGGCAAAGTGAGTAGAGCATCGGCCCTGGAGTCAGAAGGACCTGAGTTCGGATCCGGCCTCAGACACTTAACACACACACAAACAAAAACCTAGCTGTGTGACCTTGGGCAAGTTACTTAGCCCCAATTGCCCTCCAAAAGGCAAAAATAAAAAGCTATTGGAATAATTTGTATATAACTATATATTTTAAATAGATATAACTATACTAAGGCAGCTAGGTGGCATATCAGGTAAGACTCTGGGCCTGGAGTCAAATAGATTCATTTTCCTGAGTTCAAATTTGGCCTCAGACACTTACTAGCTGTGTGACCCTGGGCAAGTCACTTATCCCTGTTTGCCTCAGTTTCCTCATCTGTCAAATGAGCTGGAAAAGGAAATGGCAAACCACTCTATGATCTTTGCCAAGAAAACCCTAAATGAGACCACAAAGAGTTGGATATAACTGAACAACCACAACAAATTTGCCTTAAAATACACAAATAAAATTACTTCTTTATATCCCCAAATCTTCTGGGAATCCCAATTCCCTTTTCCCCCAAACCAGCAGAACTCACATTACAGCCTGAGACTCTTAAGTCTTCTGCAGTTCACATCACCTCCCCAGTCATGGTCTCTGTGCCTACTCCTGTTTCCTCTATTTCCTATCTGTGGCAGCAGGTTAGATGGCAGGTGGTGGAAGCATAAGTGGTAGAAGAGAGAGAAGGAGGAAAAGAGGGAAAAGAAAGAAAGAGTTTTTCTGGGGTAGTGAGAAAACCCTGGATTTAGAGTCCAAGGGCCTAGGTTCAGATTCCATCTCTGTCATTTAACTGTGTGGCCTTGGACAAGTCTCAACCTCTCTGGTTTCCAGTTTCCTCATACGTAAAATGAATGGCTTCCAATGTCTTCTCAGGCCAAAATTCAAATTTTCATACGATTCATAAATTCATTAAATACTAGCCAGCTATTTTCTTGTGTGTAGAGAAGGGAAGCCAGACCAATAGGGAAAGCCTGGCCTGTGCAATATACCAATGATTTTTCCTTGAGTCCTCTAACAGTTTGACTCCTGGACTTCTTTGATAATTCAACTACTGTTCTGGGTTTTTCCTTCTGTTGAAGAAACAACAGAATATATTAAAAAAAAAAAGGTAGAGATGGCAAGGGATTCAAATATAAAGGATTCTAAAATAGTCTGGATCTAAAGGTCTTTCTACAGAAATGTTAGAAATATCCTAGAAAATCAAGGGCAAACCACTGCAGGGAAGCAGGGAATAAAGCCTAGCTTCATGGACATTCCAGCAAACAGAAGGGACAGCTTCTATTGGGAGGTTTATATTAAAATACAAACCCTGAATTTATGGAGAACATGGAAAAGAATTTCCCAGGAGGAGGGAGCATGGATGGCTTGTCACCTGACTGACAGAAGGAACATATAGATGGATGACAATGTGGATCAACTGAAGTCTGAAGTGCTGGTCCCAGTAAAAAACACACACAAAAAAGACAAAAGGGCCATGTGCTTGCTTCAAGGACCAGAAGATAGAGGGTTCCATTCTGCAAAAGGTCAGGAGAGGAGGGAGACCTTGGGTAGAAACAATTAGGTAGCATTAATATAAATGAGGGCAACTAGGTGGCACAGTGGATAGAGTATAGGACCTGAAGTCAGGAAGACTCATCCTCCTGAGTTCAAATCTGGCCTCAGATATTTATTATCTGTGGGACCCTAGGCAAGTCACTTAACCCTGTTTGCCTCAGTTTCCTCATCTGTCAAATGAGCTAAAGAAGGAAATGGCAAACTGTTCCAGTATCTTTGCCAAGAAAACCCCAAATGGGGTCACAAAGATTAGGATACAACTGAACAATAATATAAATGAAAGCAAGTGATTGAATTCTTGAGACTCATTGCAGAAAGGAATAGAAAGAGGGTGCCAGCACAGGGTGAAAAATGTACCAAGGAGCTTATACTGGGTGTTTTTTTGAGAGTATCATGGCAAGGAGGTAACAAGGAGAAAAAAGGATGCTTTTGTCAGTTTGTGGCCACTGTTCCAACCTTTCTACCATTTTCTCCCTCCCATCCTAGCTTCCATCCCCCATGAACTAGTCCTCGGCCATAGACCATGGCAGCAATGACCTGTGGCACAGATCTAGTGAAATCTTGCTCAGAGCTAGAGTGGGGTGGGGGGAGGGTCAAGGGATAATATGTTTCTGGCATCCCAAGTTAGAACAATTTCTCATAGAAACATTTTTAGATTCTACAAGTCAAATGCATTATAGGTTAAATGGTCTCCTAGGAATGGATTTACCATTTATAATGTTCTTTCAGTGGGCAAATGAAATCAGAATTCTAAAAAAAAATTAGAAACAAATTATAAATTCTTCTAATGGACAAGAGGGGGAGGTGGTCTCATCTAAACATTTTATTTCCTCAGGGCACAACACAGTACTCTGCACACAGCAGGCTAGGCACTGGCTAAATCTCTGTTGAATAATTTAGGATACAACCCATTTGTAAATTAGACATCATGAATAAGGAGAAAGTATGACGTTTCTTACTATTCACTGAATTCTACTGAATAAAATATTTGTTACCATGGCATTTCCTGTCTCTGTAAGATGTTTTCTTAAGCATGTAAATATGGAAAATTTCCATGAAGCCAATAATATAGCAGGAGTTTCAACATTAAAGCTAAGAAAGGAAATAATGATGAAAGAACTTTAAAAGCTGGCAGGGAAGATGTTGGGAAAGAATACAGATAACATTGTAAAATGATACTTGTTCCAAAAAAAAGTGAAAGTTGTACCTCTTAAAATTACAACAAAAGTTTGAGAATAGTTAAAAAAAACTTATAAAATCTTATCTAAAATGACTGAAAAAATTAGAATGATAGTTAAATAGTATTCACATAGGGAAAAGCAACAGTCTTTTTAAAAACCAGTCCCTTGGGGGAGGCTAGGTGGCGCAGTAAGAGCGCCGGCCTCGGAGTTGGGGTGATCCGGGATCGAATTCGGCCTCAGAAAATAAGCACCCACACATAAATAATGACTAGCCGTGTGACCTTGAGCAAGTTACGTAACCCCAATTGCTTTAAAAAAAATTAAAAAAATAAAAGCCAGACCCTATATTTAAAGAAAATACTTGTACAAGCAAGTAAAAGGAAACCCATTAATTTTTTCTCCAATTTTCCAAAACATGAAGTTCCCAATGCATTTGCTCAAATATAGCCATTCTTCCTCTAAGAGTAATACAATGCATATTTGCACTTTCATAAAATACTTCAAAAAGCTGTAATTAGCATCATATTAATAATCATTGCAGTTTAAATCATAGCCATTATACTACCTTTGCTGGACCTGTTTAGATCTGCAGATTCAACTTTCAAGTACAAGGCAGCTAATATTTTCAGACAAAAAGCACCAGAGTGCGTTATTTGTTGTCTCAATTCTGCCATTTATGACCCATCACCTTGGGCAACTCACTTTATCCTCTCTGAGCCTCAGTTTCCTCATCCGTCAAATGAGGAGACTAAATTAAGTAAAGATCCCCTTCCAGCTTGAACTTAACCATTTATAATACATTCCTGGAATCCCATAGAACAATTTCCCATATAAACACTGTTAGATTCTATACTTCAAACACATTATGGGTTGAATGGGTCTATGGGTCTATGATGCTGATGGGTACAGTTTCTTTGTGTTTAGCAACAATACCCATCAATCAGTATTTGGTAGAATACTGATAGAATAGAATAAGCAGTAAAAATAATCTTATTAAGACCATGTTTCAAATTAGCTTAGGAGTTAAGCTTCCTGAGAAAAAGCAGGAACTTTTTTTTGTAAATCACCTAATATTGCAATAAGACTAAATATAGCAAAGAAAGTCTTTCCCGCTTTGCAGTATTTTGGCAACTTCTTTACTATTTTCCAAATTGTGTGCTCCAAATAAAAGTTAGGTTTTTTTTTTTAAGGTTTATGTAATTTAAATAGCTAGCAATAATGCAGGACATGCATGTTTAGTTATGCAAGACAGTACTCTAACAAATACCAGAACCAGAAAGACCTAGTTTTATTTAGTCTATCTTTCCTAACATGAAGTTCTTTTCCTTATTTTTGAACTATTGAGACATCAGCTATGGCTGAATTCCAACTCTGACATAAGCACCCTTCAGGTGTTTTGAAGAGGCAGAATGGAAAGACAGGCCTGAAAACAAGACAAGAATCTAAAGTCTTTTTATGTAAGCACATACTCTAGATGCTAACTGCACTGAAATTGCTTCAATCAGATTTTAACCCACAGTTACATTAATGAAAACATAGGGCTTGACATACTCCACAGAGTAACGATGTTCAAAGGGCCACAGGAGGTTAATTTCAGATACACATTCCTGAAAGTATTCTGAATATTTCAGTTTATTGGTCAAGAGATGGCAAATTGCTTCAGTCTCTGAACAAATTCCCCAACTCTCAAACTACTGTAGTAAGTGTTAGAACAGTACAATAAAATTATTTTTGGAAGGGATTATGCTAGCAACTACTTTAATTACCCATAGCTCAATGTGACCTCACGTGGGCTCTCAAGAAAGTCATTAACGTTTTAAACAATGTGTAAATTGATAAATGTTCCGGGATACAACACACACGGTTTGGCAAAGGACCGGATTCTTTTCCTCCAACAATATAACAAAGACAATAGAGAACTTGAGTGCTTGTTACAATGTCATTAACTGCCCTAAAGAACAAACTTGAAAAATGCAACTTAAGTGGGGTGCCTAAAACACAGCCACCAAAACTTAAGATAAAATAAGAATGGAAGGAAAAATCAGTCTTTAAGTCCAAGCGCATATAGTCAGGTTGGTGCTGTCTATGAAGCCTGTTCTATTTCCTACTCAAAACCTAAATGAGACACCAAAAAATGTAGTGAAGAAAAAGGGCGGCGAGAGTAGGACCGTCAACTCAAAGTACCAACCAGGCACCATTAGAAATGCTGAGATCAACATCAAAGATGGGGACAGAGGTGAGTGGAAAAGACTAAATATGAATCCCAGGGCCAAGAAAGATTGGTGCAGAGCATAAGCTCACCCCAACTTCAAGACCCAGCGTTCCCAGTAGGAGAGGAAAAGAGGACTCCCTCTCTCACATTTCCAGGGAAAGGAGAAACATTCCTTCTCAAGTGCTGCCACACTCAATATCTTAAACACCCTACTAAACACACTCTCTCGGTACAGGGATACAGACCAGAAGATGGGGGCTACTCAAGTCAAGAAAAAAAGTGGGGGAAGGGAGACAAAGGAAGAGCACACATAGAAAAAAGAAGAGCACCAGGAAAGGTTCCTGCCTACCTGCATTGTAGAAGCGATCCAACACCGCGGTTTCCCCGAAGTCCAGTTTGCCAAAATGCAGGGTCTCCAGCGCAGCGCCCACCGCCTCGCAAGCCTCCCGCAGGCACTGCAGGGCCTCGCTCTCTGCCACCACCAGCTGCCCCTGGCTCGCTTCGTTAATCACATATGCCACGGTGGTTCTCCGGCTGCCGCCGCCAGCGCCAGTCGAGTTGCCCCGACTTCGGGGGGCGCTCGGCCCGCTCGCAACCGCAGCGGCTGAGATGCCCCCTGTGCAGGCGGCAGAGGTGCCGCTGCTCTCCACATTCCAGAAGCTGCCGGGGGGCGGTGGCGGTGGTGGGAGCTGACTCCCCTCGCCTGGAGCAGCAGCTGCAGGCGCTGCCGTGCCTCCCCTTCGGCTACTGCCACCCTCCTGGAAGGTGCAGAAGCCCGGGGGGCTGAACGGGGGTACGGGGAAAGTGATGCCCTCACTATCCTCCGCACTCATCTCTTCCAGGGGCTCTCCGGCGGCCACGGTGAGGTCCACCGCCCAGCCGCCCCGTCTCGCCAACCACAGCTCGGGGCTGCTCCGCGCCCGCCGGGCTAGGCAGCTGCCATCTCGCGCAGCGCCCTCACCGCCGCCACCGCCTCCACCGCGGCGCCGCCTCTTCTCCGGCGCTCTTTCTCCCGGAGGGACGCCGCTAGCCGGCGGCGCGTCTCCCCTCCTGGGCGCCTCCGTGGCCGTGTTTCTCGCTCGATGCAAGGCTAGAAATAGAAGGGGTAGGGATGAGATGTTGGGCGGGAAGGAAAAAAGCGCTTCCTCCCTGTCTAGCGCTGGCCGGGCTCTTAGCAGACCTGTGCCGTGGGGCTGCCAAGCGGCTCTAAGCTCCGGAGGCTCCGTGCGCCACTGACACCATAACGCAACGCCAGCTGCTCTCGCGTCGTGCGCTCTCCTCTCTGCGGCGCGCTCTCTGGGGACCACGGGGGTTTCCTCTCTCGTACGGAGAGCCACCTGGCAGGCACCTTACCGACGGGGATCGCCGAGCGTTGTACACGCACACCAGAAGCTGCAGCCGAGAGGATCCGCCTCCCCAGTCAACTGCTGCTTCCTCCTCCTCCCCTTCCCTCTTTTCTCTTCCGATCCTGGCGGCCGCCTCGTCTAAGCGCCGGCCCGAGGGGCTGGAGGCGTGCGATTTCTTCCAGCCGCTTGTCCCCTCTGTTAACTGCTTTCTTCCCACCCCTTTGCTGGAGCCCGGAGAGTCTGGGGCCAGCCCCCGAGGGCGGGCGCTGCTGGGAAGCCCTAAACCGAGGTGAAAGCTACCGTGCTACCACTGCTACCGGTCATCTGCCTGCTCCAGGTCCGTCTACAACACTGGTGCTCAGCTAGAGATTGTATGTCCCCTCTGGTTTTAACCGTCGCGGCTTCCTACTTCAGAAGAGGCTTATTATGCGAGCCCTCAGTTCCTTCAGACTGCAGGGGGCTCATACAAAAAGTCTCTTTAGCCATTGCTAAAGTCGTTTTTTGCTGTTCTTGGTGTCTGATGAGACGGTCCCCGCGGCCATGGCGCCCTCCTCCGGCTCCTGTTTAGCTCTGCTTGTCTGTTTAAGCTGTGCCTGCCTGGCCTGAGAACTCGTGGGTTGCGCAACCATGGCCCTGATTTCAAAGGCAGCTAAGCTCCCAGGCGGCGGAGGGCCTTGTCTGGCTCGAGGTTTGTGCGTAACACATCTGAGCTTGGGACTCTGGGAGTAGCCTGCGAAAGATCTGAGGTCGGCCTGGGGACTTTCCTACTCCTTTTGGAAATATCAATGGGAGAATGGGGCAGGGGGGAAGTAATGGAATAAACATTTATTAAGAGCCTACTACGTGTCAGACACTGTTCCAAGTGCTTTACAAATGATCCTCACAACAACCCGGCAAAGTAAATGCTATTACTATCTCCATCTTACAGTTGAGGAAACTGAGGCAGAGAGAGCTTAAGTGACTAAGTCAGGTTTGAACAACTAGTAAAGTGGTTAAATCTGGATTTGAACTCAGTTCTCCTTGACTCCAGGCTCAGAACTCTAGCTGCCTCTAGGTGGATCCCTTCCTCTTTTCAGAATGTTTTTAGATAAAATAAAAAGCATACAAGGAAATCAATTACATTAAAATTATTAGTGCAGTGTGTGTATTTTGACTTAAAAGACTCCAGGTTAAAAACTCCTGGATTAGATGAATTCTAAAGTCCTTTCCAGCTCAAATATTCAATTGTTGTGCTCTACCCTAATTTAAACTGAGGGTTGGATTTTACATAAAGGTCAGGTAGCCCTTGGTCTGAAGATGCCCAGTTCTCCAACGAATCCTAAGATATGGAATACTGTCAACAGTGAAGCTAAGATTTAACCTATTCCTCTTGACACTCTAGCTCTAAAGAGAGGAGGGGATATCTGCTATTAGGCTGTAAATTATCCAGGAGTTCAGCCTAGTATCAGAGCTAATCGCTCCCCTCCCCCCTCCAGCCCCCATAGAACATTTATAATGTGTCCATTACCCTGGGAAAGGTATTGGAGGGCCAATTACCTGGTCCCCCACCCATGGTCCAGTTTGTCATAGAATCTGAAGTCTGAGGTTCTGGATTTAAATACCTCTCTGCTTCTTACTACTATCTTTGATTTGACTTTGACTTTGATTTAAGTTACTTCCCCTCTCCCGACCTCATTAGTAAAATTAGGGGGTTTATACTCATTGATTGATAAATTCCTCTACTAAATCTAGGCTGTGAGGGGTGGGGTATGTCTTTCTAAAGTAACAGCTCACAAGTTTCCACCACTGTAATTTCTCTCATGATTATTCCTTTGTTCAGTTTTTCAGTTGTATCTGACTCTTCCATGACCCCACTCAGGGTTTTCTTAGCAAAGATACAGGAGTAGTTTACCATTTCCTTCTTCAGCTCATTTGACAAATCAGGAAACTGAGGCACACAAAAAGTGACTTGCCCAGGGTTACACAGCTAGTAAGTGTCTGAGTCCTGATTTGAACTCAGGAAAAGGAGTCTTCATGACTCCAGGTCCAGCACTCTATCTGCTGAGTCACTCATTTTAGACTTTTAGAAAGGAGTATTGGGCAGCTAGTTTCAGTGTGCCAGGTCTGGAATCAGGAAGACCTGAGTTCACATGTGACCTCAGATATTTACTAGCTGTGTGATCCTGGGTAATTCCCTTGACCCTGTTTAAGACATTGGCAGAAAATGGAGAAGAAAATGGCAGACCACACCAGTGGAAAACCTCAAATGGGGTTACAGAGAGTTGGAGACCACTGAAACAACAATAACAGTTTACTAAATCAGCAAGAACAGTTGGTTAAAAAAAAAATCCCCTGAAAAAAATAGGATAAACTCTCCTGCCTGTAGAGATAGTGGAGGGGGAGAGGAAAAGAGAGGGGAGAAGGGGGAGAGAGGGAGAGAGAGAGAGACGGAGAGAGAGAGATGGAGAGAGAGAGAGAGAGGGATGGGGAGAGAGAGGGAGAGAGAGAGAGAGAGAGAGAGAGAGAGAGAGAGAGAGAGAGAGAGAGAATATAAAACAAAGAGGTGACTCAGAGCTGCTGGTTGTGGAAAGTCCTTGTCTCCCCCATCCCTTCTGCAGGAATGCTCATGAAGTTTCCGTCCCATTAGGCATGGAGTGGTAATAGCTTTCTTCTGGAAAACTTGCATAAGGTAATCCAGACAAGTGACTTGCCCAGGATCACACAGCTAATAAATGTCAAGTGTCTGAGGCAAGATTTGAACTCAGGTCCTCCTAACTCCAGGGTCAATGCTCTATTCACTATGCCATCTAGCTGCCCTGATTCCTTATAGTCTTGAAACAGCATTTCCTGCCTATGTCTGGTTTGAGGCTCCTAATACAAACTGAAGCCAGCTATTGCAAGGATTCTACTAGGATGCTTATGGGAAGTTCCAAATCCTCTGGATTCTTCTAAGCTCTCAAGGTTCTTCAATCAGAAAAAGTGGGAGGGAGGAGTCTGAGACTGAAAGGGGTGTGGTTAGATGAACTCTAACCATTAAGCTGCTAGATGTCCAAGTGCTTGAGTTCCAAATCTGGTTTATTCTATACAAAACCCATAGGATATAACCAAATCTCTTCAACCAATCTAAATATACTTCTTTTGCAAGCCATTCCATTTCATACAATGAATTTCAAGGACTTCTAAATTGATCAAGACCCAGTCTACCTTTCCTTGATTGTTTGATCCATAAAAAATGACAAGGTTTTCCTTGTCCACACCTAGTTCAGATCTCTGATTCATTGGTTCAATAAAAGTTTTACCACATGACACAGGTATGGGGGGGCATAGCATCTTGTCTATAACTTAAAGTGGTGTGGGAGTGACTGATCTGGTTTGATGCTTATGTAGTTTACTGGCTGTAGGTTTCTGGGGCTGGGGTCCCCCTCTACTCTGTTTTCAGTTGGGTACCAAGTGATAGAACAGCACTGGCACTGGGTGGGGTGGTGGTCTGGATCCTTTTTCCACTGAAGAGCTCTTATACTAGGAACCTTCAGTCCATAATTCATAAAATCTGATAGACTCATGCCACAATAAAGCAAGCATTCTAAGCCTGTTTAAAGGTAAAATAAAAAAAATTATGGACTATTATGAGCTAGTATTGTATGCTCTGGGCAAACTAGTCCATAATATTTTAGGGATGTAAAGCATCTATATATCTCCCAGCCTTACTATACATAATGGATAAAAGACTATAATAAATATTGGTAAATAGTCATTCAAACAAGCAAAAGTTATTTCTTAAAACCTGGTTTTTAAAACTGACTATAGTACCACTGCAGTTTAAAACAAAAGAGGGAAAAAAATTCCTGAAAACTATCGATCCAATAGAAGAAGCCCTTGGTGTAGAATCCTTCCATTGGGTCTGAGCAAATATGAAAAGGGTGAAAATTTATCCTAGGTGAGCCCCCACATGTGGCACAGGTTCTGGGGTAACTATCCCAATTATCTGCACTAGCAAGTCATGTGGCTAGTGTCACTACTATGCCTCCCCTTGGGGTTCTAAAGATAGCCTTGAGGGTTTGGGGGAGGGGGTTTAATCATGAACCCCCCTCCAAGATTATCAGTCGATATCCATAGCCAGACTTAGATTTTACAAAGGAGTATTTTACTAAGATGGCATAATAACAGTTGAATGAAAAGTCTCCCTTAAAGATCTGTAACTTACTCCTACATGGGTCACACCCCTGACTGAGGTATGTATTCATATCTAGTAAGGGTATCAAGGTTGGTGTAGCATCATGTTACTTTAAGTGGGGTAGAGTGACTTAATCAATAGCCTCATTCACCACTACCCCCTTCCTTACACATACATTACCAAAAATAACATGAAGAACATAAGGAAGGTCACCCAGAAAAAGTTTCTTCCCTTCCCCAATCCAGCTGCACTGCTTCACCACAAAAGTGCTCTCTCTCTCTCTCTCTCTCTCTCTCTCCCCCTCTCCTCTCCACCCTCTATCAACCTTGAGTGCTTGTTTTTCACTGTTCTATCAGCAACCTGCATATAAACTTCAGAATGTGGGAGAGATTGGTGCCATCTAAGGGAATGGGAGCAGATTGTGGAGGGTTTCCAGAAAGGGAGCAATGCAAGCCCTGTGGAGCTACCTGTGGATGCCCACCTAGAGCAAGATGGAAAGGCACATATTCATTAGTGTGGTAATAATATAAATCCTCCAAGGTTTATCCCGTCATGTTATACATCCTTTACCAAGTGTCCATGCATGTCTCCTCTAGGGAGCCCAGCTTAACAGTGAGAAAGCATGGAGAACTTTTAAGTCTAGTGCAGTGGGCTGTCTCTCTTGAACTCTCTCGATGGGGAAGAATAGCTCTTTGTTTATGGGTCATCTTTCCATATTGTACTGTGCACCTTTACCACATGCCCCTGGATTCCCTTTTTCTCACATTTTTTCTCCCCAGTGAAGTGCATGATAAGCTTAAATGCTTTTCTAAGTCAGTTCTGTTGGCATATTACATCTTCTTTCCAAGGCTTTATTTTCCTTCCTCTTTCTTGTCTCAACAACCAGCAAAACTAAGCTAATAAATGCTCCTGCCTCTCACTCCTACTGCAGTTCCTAGTCAGTTCTCTGGTTTCTGGAGTAACTGAAGCTGCTACTAAGACATCAACTTAAAATCCTTCCCAAACATGGACTTTTTTTTATCCCATGTGTTGAGGACCTTAAGATGACCAGCATCTTGAACTAATCAACTGGAGCCTCATTCTAGGCTCCACTAGATCCCAACTTACTAAATGTTTTTCCTAGGTTTCCCTGGAGGATGTCCATGAATACAACAGCAGAATCCTTTTTTTTCCCTTTTGGAAAGGTGAGTAGAGTTAGGAAGGGAGGGAAAGAAATAGGGCTGTTCAGAGGGACCAAGTATCAACTTCTATGTGCCCCAAATTCCGATCTAAGCTAAGTTTGTTCTATTTGCCCACTGCAGCCTGAGCACTACATTTGTCATGTAGTGGCATTAGTGTGGTATTGGCACATATTGACACATATTGGCACACAGCTATCTCTAAATGGCCACATTGGCCATTCACAGGATACCCAATTGCCAAGTTAATAGGACCATTTGCTGATACACCAACCTCTCTTCAATGGCTCTGCCTTTTTGCTGTCCTCACCTGCTTTGGGACAGACTGCCCTTGAAGTGGCACTGCCCACCATATGGAAAAGCTACAGATAATGTTATTTATTTAGGCTCCTAACTACATCAAGGCCTCAGATTGTCCAGCATGTCCTTGACCCTACCCCTTTCCTCCAAAAACCTCACCCCAAGTGAAAATATAATGGGTATCCTCTTTAGAGCCTCATCTACTTTCTTATACAGGAGGAAATTAGAGATTTAAGTGTTGCCCAAAGTCAGTTGCTATAGTCTGGGAGGTTCAGGCCTCCAACTAATCCCCTCACTGCATGTGTTCAAAGCTTTCATGCTGCCCTCGTTTCAGATTCTCTTCTTGAATCCAATCCTAACCCCTCTTCCTATCATGTCCGTCATAGATTATAGAGAAGAAAATAACTTTAGAGGTCATCTGGTCTAATTTCTCCATTTTACAGATGAGAAAACTTAGTAGGAGTTAACTCACCAGGGCCAGTTAACTCACCACAAAAGAAGGAAAGAAGGAAGGAAGAAAGGAAGGAAGGAAGGGAGGGAGGAAGGGAGGAAGGAAGGAATGGAGGGAGGAAAAGAGGGAGGGAGTGAAGAAGGAAGGAAAAATGGGAGGGAGGGAGGAAAAAAAGAAGGAGGGAGGAAGGAAGAGAGGGAGGGAAGAATGAAAGAAGGGAGGGAAGAAGGAAGGAAGGATTTACTAAGCACTCACTATGTTAAAAGCACTGTGCTAAGGCACAGGACTACTGTGCTAAGTAATTTATAAATATCTTATGGTATCATTATCCTCTTCTTACAGTTGCAAAAACTAAAGCAGACAGAAGTTAAGTAATTTTCCCAGTCATACAACTAGTAAATGTTTGGGGCTGGATTCAAGTGCAGGTCTTCCTGATTCTAGGGCCAGTACTATATCCACAGTCCTCTCCAGCTACCTCTAGTAGTTGCCACTAGACATTAGGAGACCACTACTGAGAGTCAGAGGCAAAAGATGAACCGCCTTTGTTCCATGTCCAGTATTTTATGCACGCTGTGCTGCTTTTCTAGGTGTTCACCTGACTGTATCATCGTTTCAGCCAAAGCCACCAAATTCCTATGCATAGGATGATGCCACTAAATAGCCCTTCAAGGCTCTTTCCAAGCCCCTTTTGAAGATTTTCATCAGAAATACCTCCTCTTAACTAAAAATGGTTATTATATGTGGCATCATTCAGATAATCTATGACCCACCATCTTCTTTGGAGAGATAGGTACACACAACATATGCATGCACACAGTGTGTACATATACACATGTGTACACACATATGTACATATACATATACATCTCCTTGGTAATCCAGGGCATCCTGAATATGATATGATATAACATAACAATCTAATATGGCATAATATAATGTATACACACATATATACATGTGTTTATAAACACACACATACACACACACCTGAGGGACTTCGCTTTAAACTGTGAAGTTACTCATGTAGGTGGAGATGGGGGCCATCCACCTCTGTTAGAGAAACAATACAATCAACAGAAGACATCAATATACTATATGCCATAAACAAAGGTTCCCTTAACCAACTCTTCTGACATATATTCATAGCTGAGTCCATATATACCAGTTTACACTAACTTAAGAAAAAGAGTGCAGGAATGTGATTCAGAATACAAGGCTGGGCTCAGGAAACAGGAATGTTGCTGTGGTTAGAACACTGCAGTAACATGCAAGGGAAGCTCTTGCTGTACCATAACCAAGCATTCACCTCCTGCAGTTCTCATAGCTTCTCACTCCAGTCCTGGATATACCCAGGATGTGAGGGAGAGGACCAGGTGTGATCCATGAAGCATTGGTGTTACTGTCAATTCTTACAACCACTGACACAGGCACACACAAGGGAATAGAGAAGGGCACAGAAAACATTGGGTTTTTTGTCTTTCTTTGTATCCCTAGTACTTAGCCTCGTGCCTAGCACAAAGAAGGCACTTAATGAATGCTAATTGCCTGGGGGCCTGAGATAGGTGTTAAAAGAGGGAATTGACTCAATTTCCTTCTGGAGAAGAAAATGGCAAGTCACTACAGTATCATTGCCAAGAAAAACATCAACAAAAAACTGTTAAATACTAAGGATTTTGTGTAAGATAGTACTAAATAAGATAGTAAGAGAAAGATAAGAAAAATATTCTAAAGGAAGAACTGATAGGATTTATCAATCGATTGAATTTGGAAGATGAATAAGAAAGAAAAATCAAAGATAACTCCATGAATTTGAGGCCTAGGCAACTTAACAGATAGTGCCATCAACTGAAGAGAAATTAGAAGGAAAGTTGGGGGCTTTGAGGGAAAGAGGATGGGGAGAGTTTTGAGTATAGTTTTAGATCTAATAAGTCTCCTCAGACTTATTAGTCAGGGATATCCAATTAGGAAGGTAAAGCAGGAAACTGGAAATGTTGGCCTAGAACTCTGGGGAAAGGTCAAGACTGGAAATATAGATTTGAGGGTCATCAGAATATGAGTGATCATTTGGTATAGGGAGGCCCAGATGAGGAAACACCCTCTACCAGAAAACAGACTGGCACCTTCTTGGCAACTTATATAGTCTTAGAGAGGTACCTAGACTTCCTAGAGCACTGAGAAATTAAGTGACTGGCCCTGAGTCTCACAGTTGGTATGAAAGGATTTGAACCGAGGTCCTCCTATTTTTTTTTTTTTGGAGGGCAATTGGGGTTAAGTAACTTGCCCAAGATTACACAGCTAGGTTTTTGTTTGTGTGTACATTAAGTGTCTGAGGCCGGATCTGAACTCAGGTCCTTCTGACTCCAGGGCCGGCGCTCTACTCGTTGCGCCACCTAGCTGCCCTGTCCTCCTATTTTCAAAGCCAGCTCTCTGTCCACTTCAACATTATATACATACATACATACATACATACATACATACATACACACACATACATACATACACACATACACATGTACATATATGAATACATAATATAAACATATTATGATATAGATATTTTTAAAATGATAAACTTAATTACCACAAAACATACAAAATAGCAAATGCTATCTTACACAAAACTCTTAACATTTAACACAGTTTTTGTTGTTTTTCTTGGCAAAGTTACTGGAGTGGTTTGCCATTGTCTTCTCCAGAAGGAAATTAAAGCAAACAGGCTTAAATGACTTGCCCAGGGTAGCATAGCTAGTAAGTGTCTGAGACAAGATTTAAACTCAGGAAGATGAGTCTTCCTGACTCTAGGCCTAGTACTCCATCTACTACACCACCTAGTTGCCCCTTTAGAACTAAACAAATTAAAATAATCAAAAGATTTTTCCTAAGTCTCCTTCCAAGTCCATTTGAAGTTCGCTGTCTTTAGATTCATTATGCACACACATATATGCACATGTATGTAAACAGTTCTGGTTGTACTGAAATTAGTTTATATATACTTTATAAATGGATTATCACATTCTCTTGTATTTTTCATATTTTTTATGGCACTACGATATTCCATTCTGTTGTTGTTCAGTCATTCAGTCATGTGCGACTCTACATGACCCCATAGACACTGTCCATGGGGGTTTCTTAGCAAAGATACTGGAGTGGTTTGTCATTTCTTTCTCCAGTGTGTTTCCATTTTACAGATAAGGAACTGAGGTAAATAAGTCATCAGCCTCACTCTTTTCCAGAGTCATCAAAGTCTATTAACCAGACAAAAGTCAGGATAAGTGGTGATGGCCTGGGGTACAGTGGATGACCTTGGCATCTTCCAAGCTCTAAGCACTCCACAGTGTCTGCTTCAATTGCCTTCATGGATATTGGAACATATTGTTCTCATCCACCCATTCTGCCAGGGAAGTCTTCTGATGCTTGGGTTGGCATTCCCCAACTCCCTGATGGGTTTAAGGCCTGTTGATCACTCTCAACCTGCTTTAGCCATTTGCTGAGACAGTTTTACTGCACATGTTAAAGCTCCTGGAGCCACAGGTGAGAGCTGACACCATGTGGACACCAAAGTTGGATGAGTAGTCCTGAAAAGAGCTTGGCAGTCCCTCACACCAGAGGTGCTAGTCCTCCTTGAACACCCCATACACCCATTCAAAGTTTGCAACATGTTGATATTGAAACTTTCCAAGAACCAATACTAACCTTCATCTGATGTATCAAGAGTGAAACTTTAGCACAGGATGCTATTTACAGGCAGGGTGAATGAACCCTCTCCCTAAACCTGACATCTTTCCTCCTTCTTGTATTACATGTAATCATCCCTTTTCTAAACCCCTACTTTATATTGGCTCTGGTACAACTGTACATCCTTACCTCCAGTTTATTCTTTTTAAGCATTAGATGGAATAAAGGAAATCACCTAAGGTGGAATTTCTTTTTTTTTTTTTTTGCTTTTTGGAGGGCAACTGGGGTTACATGACTTGCCCAAGGTCACACAGCTAGTTTTTTGTGTGTTAAGTGTCTGAGGCCAGATTTGAACTCAGGTCCTCCTGACTCTAGGGCCGGTGAAGGTGGGGTTTCTTTTCCAGTAGTGACTAAAGTGTGCATACTCTTGGAGCCCCACTACAATTCTCCTATAGCATCTTTGGAAGGAAAAGAAATATTGGAGCTCAAATTCTTCTATATTAGCCTGGCTACTGTACTCTCCAGGCCTCAGTTTCCATATCTATAAAATGGTGTTGGGTAGAGGGAGTTGGACTCAGTGTTCTCTAAGGTTCCTTCCAGTTCTAAATACTATGATCCTTTATTGAAGAAATCAGCTGTTTTTTCTTGCTATTTGAACTTGTTTCATAATCCATGCTCCACATTTCAAGATTAGTGATTAAACATGAAATCTGTCAGAATTGTAGTTAATTGCTCCTAATAAAGAAAACTGTTGATGTTCTACAGATGGAAATATATGCACTTTGGCATATCCATGAACTTCCCAGACTGGTGGGATTGGTGAGGGATTCTCCAGATATCCTTCCCTTGATCCTAAGCTAGCCCAAGGGGCCTTGACCTTTGTTATGACCATTAGTGTAGTCCTTTTCAGTTAGACAGAACTGTAGGTTTTTACACAGAAGTGTCATGTTTAGAGGCCAGGAGTTAGAGGTTTAAATCAGGACCCAGTCTACAATGATTCAGATGAATTAGTGGCCAGCAGTAAATCTTTGTTAAGACTAAAATTGTCAGCTGAGTACGGTTAGCATTATGGAGATCAAAAGAAAACTTGATTAAAAAAAATCATGCAGGGAACATAGGCAAAGCCTGGGTGGGATAATAGGGGACTGAGGTGTTTAAAGATAAGGTAAGAATGTAATCAAGACTTTGGTTGGTGAGCCAGGGTCCCAGGAAAGGAGAATCAGGTACAGACTATCTATGTCATGCATAGAATTAGTGGGGTCAGAGTCATAAAGCCATTGGGACACAGGATAAATAATGTGGTCAGAGTGCAAATGGCTCAAATATACTCTCCACCATCAATAAGTCTATATGCACTGATTCCTTTTGATCCACCAAAATGAACTGTCCTTTCTGGTGTATTAAATTACCTACAAACTGGCAGGTCCAGAGGCAGATAAGGAAGCCAATGTACAAATACACATTTGTTCCCTAGAAGAGGATTAAGACATAGGGGGTAAGTCTCTTCCATTAATACATTAGTAAATATTAGTTTATTATATTGGCTGGTTTTGTACCTTGGAAATCAGAAAGAGGATATTACAAAATTGATAAGTTGAAGGACAGAATTGATAAGATGTAGGGCAAAGAGGACTTGGAAAGATTAGGCACATTTTTCTTATAGCTTTGCACATCTAAAAGTGCTGTATACATACTAGCTATTGTTATTATGATTATTTGATACTATTGAGTACTATTTATTATATTTAGGATCATAGGAGTTAGAGTTGGAAGGGACCTTGTCCATCTCATTCATTAGATACCCAGAGAGTTAAACTTCATTCATTTTCACCTTCTAAACACAACTCTTTCTCACATGTGAAATGTAGCTGGGAGCTGTCCACAGCTGAAACACTTGGAGAACAAAGAGTAATGTCAAAATCAGATAGAATATCTGCCACTATTCCACATATGAATATCCTGTGGGCTTCACTGACTTAGTTTTTAAATGTAACATTATCTATGTTTTATTGTATTTTTATTTATTTTGTTAAATATTTCCCAATTACATTTTAATCTGGTTCCAGAAGCACTTGGGAGTATTGTGGACTATGTGTTTGACATCTCTGGTGTAAAACACTAACATTAAAAGGATATTTGCATAATCACCCTGAATGAGTAAAACTGGAAATTTGCTTCTTTGTATAAGCTCAAGCCAGTTTGTATACCATTTTTTCCCCATAGATGCTGATGTCACTACATTGACAATACTTCAGGGGAATAATTCTTTCTAGGAAATTACACAAGTTGCAATGATGACTTATTTTGTTTCTGGCTATCATAAACTGACAGTGACACAGAAGTGTACAAGTGGCTTGAGCAGTGTTTGTACTGAATGAAGGTCCTCCTACAACTGGACTCTGGAATATGAGATCATAAGAAAAGGCAAAGAAAGTAGAAGAGCCTCTTACAAAAATGTGGACAAAAGAGTCTTAGGGTTGAGACACTTCATGTTTCTCCAGAGATGGATCAAACAAGAGTTATAATGGTGGTAAAAGGAAAGGCTTTGGGATAAAGAAAGGGAAAAAGAACCTTCTCCAAAACTGACTCTTTTCCTTTATAGAGACAAGTTTATTAGTAGTAGGGGGGTTCCTTCTCATGATGTTCTTTACTATATGGGAAAGCTCAGGCCCAAATAAAGACAGTAAGAATGGGAGAGTAGATATTCACTTCCCTTTTTATATATTATTTGTCAAATACTCAATATATTTTCAAATATTTGTTTTTCATCTATGGTGTGTCTAATGATTAAGAGGCAACATAAAATGGGAGATAAAAAGTTGACCTTGGAACCAGGATCCACCTCTGATGAATACATTGACTATATGACCTTGGGCAAATTACTTAAGCTTTTAGTGCTCCAGGCACCTCCCCAAGACCATAAATGGCAAAGAAAATGCTCATCTAACCGGACTGGCATTCACTAGGAGCTCTCTTCAATAATCAAACCCCAGATCAAGCTCCTAACTCTGTCTTATCTCTAACACATAAGACATATGTCTAGTTAGAACAAAGATACATGAGACACTATACTTACCTTCAAGAAGGATAGCACTTAGTTGGGGTTCCAAGAGATTACATATTAGAAAATAACAATATAAAGCATGACTATATATGTGTGTACATGTATATGTGTATGGATGTATGCACATACACATAAAAGAAAAACACTACTATGTATATATACATATAATATAAACCACAATTACATATTATGTATATACAAATATACATATACACATGCATAGATGTGTATGTACATATACACATATAACAAAACAAACCATGATGATGCATGTACATATAACAATACAATCCATGTCTACACCTGTGCATATGCACACACATGCATATATACATATAATATGACAGTATAAATCATGATTGCACATTTATGTGTACATACACGTGTCTATGCATTGTACACATGTTACAACCTATATATGCACATGTCATACACATATTCATGTAATCATGGTTTGCAATGTATGTATTATATATACATGTAATCATGGTTTGTATTGTTATATATGTATGTGTTTGTACTGATACACACATATGTGTGTATATATAATTAGCATAACCAATAAATACCTTTCAATTTAACAAACATTTATTTTGTCTCCATTAGGCATACTTAGTCATAGCATGTGTCAAAGAATTCTGTTTTCATGGTCCTTTGACTACTGATTGCCAGGGTCCTCTAACCTCTGATATTGGCATGAGTGATAAAATAAAATTTGTTGCCAAGGAAAAAAACTGTTTTATCACACAAAGTTGCCATCACCTAGATAGTCTACTCCTAACACCTAAAGCACACAGAATAAGCCAACAAGTAAAGATTTTCCCAGAAATGTACAGGACATTGGAGGATATAAACTCAGAAACAGAAAGAAAATCTTGCAGATCAGCAGAACTGCCAAGGTTACACAGATCCGCTGTGACAACTCTTACTGATATATTTTTTCTTTCAATTTTCTTATTGTTGTTCTCTGAATTTGACAAACATTTACAAGCCTGAGTATTCCCAGACACAAAGAACAGGTAAAGAGGACTGCATATGAAAATGTAAATATCTATTGTGTGATTTGTTATAGTTTTAAGAATAAAATAAATTCAACAAGTTAGTTTCAAAGTTCTACTTCTATCTCATCCTCTGAATTTCCTTCTTTTCTCTTCTGTGCATTTTCAAATGTTTTGTTTTCTACTTTTGTTTGTTTTTTGGCACCATGATTACCAATGACCCCTCCTCATTTCCTCCCCCCCCCACACCATTTTCCCCTATATGAATTTTTTAAAAGCCATCTCATAACAAATAAGGATAGTTAAACAAATCCACACATTGGTCATTTATGAAAATATTATGTCTCATGATGAACCTCTAATTTATCACCAGTTCGTCAAGAGGTGGGAAGCATGTTTTAATCTTTCTTCTTGTATTGTGATTAGTCATTGTTCACTCTTTCACAGTGTTTCATAAATTGTTCTTCTGGTTCTACTCACTTCACTATGTATCAGTTCATACAAATATTCCTGGGTTTCTTTGACTCTATCCTTCTGTCACATTCCTGTAATTTATATGTTCAGTCATTCTCCAGTTCTTTGCTGCAACAAAAAGTGTTATTATCAACATTTTTCTATATGTGGGTACTTTCCTTCTATTTTCTATTTGTTTGCAGTACTTGCCTTGTGGTATCATTGGGTCAAATGGTAGGCATAGTTTAGTTACTTTGAGGGGATAGTTCCAAAGGTATTCCCAGAATGGCTAGACCAGTTCACAGCTCCAACATGCATTATTGTCCTTCCACATGCCCTTAAACAATTTAATTTTCCTTTATTTATCTTTTTTTCCCCAATCTGATAGGTATAAGGTGGAGCCCCAAAGTAATTTTAATTTGCATTTCTATTAGGTAGTGTAATAGATAAAGATAGATGATACAGGCTCTTGGCTTTAGGCAGATACAATTCACCATATTAAGGAAAGGTCCATTTACTTCTATGCTTTTAAATGCTTTTTAAAAGCATGAATTGGTGTTCTATTTAGTCCTAATTTTTCTCATTTATCAATATGATACTGTAATTTTAAATAATTTTGTTATTAACATGGTAAATTATTGTTTTTATGGTCTTACAAAAGGGAAAGAAGGGAGGAGAAAGGGAATACACAAGGGAACAAATAAGAAAGAGGAGGAGGGCACTTGCTTTTTCTCATAAGCATGTAGAATGAGAATTAGAGTCTATAAACAGAGAAAAGGAAGAGAGGAGCAGGTATCACATGAATATTACTCTATTACTCTGACCTGAACCATACAAAGCAGGGTTGAAACACACACACACACACACACACACACACACACACACACACACACACACACACATGTTTGATGTAGAAATAATTACCTTAAACTCAAGAGGGAAACCGTCAAGAACAAGGAAAGAAGCAAGGGAGATTTAAGAGGAAGCGTAGAACTGGAAAGGGATTAGTCATAAGAAACACAAACTTCAGGGGTGACTAGGTGGCGAAGTAAATAGAGCACTGGCCCTGGAGTCAGGAGGACCTGAGTTCAAATTTAACCTCAGACACTTAACACAAAAAACTAGCCGTATGGCCTTAGGCAAGTCACTTAACCCCGATTGCCCTGCCTTCCCCGCAAAAAAAAAAGAAAGAAAGAAAGGAAAAGAAACACAAACTTCATTTCAGAAGATAGCTCACAAAGGGTGCATAAAAAGGAAAGGAAGAGTCTAAGAACCAGTGTTTAAGATTTGGATGAGAGGAAAGATGAACAGAGTTGAAACATACCACTTATATTATACATTACTAATTTTGATAACATTCTTTCTCTTCTACTATTTTCTTCTAGGTAAAGAGGTGGTGGGGAGAACAAGGAGAGGAAAAATAATAAAGTAGAATATGATGATGGAATAAATACACAATTATTAATCATAACTGTGATCATGAACGAGATGAAATAACCCATAAAATGGAAAAGGATAGCAGACAGAACTACTTATAGGCTCCATGTTTCTCTTAGCTCCTTCTATGATCTTTAAAGATGCAAGGATGATAAAAGGGCACCTCATTAGAATATAAGCACTTCATCATTGTTTAGCCTTTTCCAGTTGCTTAAATGTAGAGTTACCTTTCTAGGTTTCTTCTTGTGTCTACTGTATTTGCATTTCAGAGTTTCTACTCAGCTTTGGTCTTTTTTTAAAAATCAGGAATGTCTGAAACTCCTTTATCCCATTAAAATTCCAATTTTTTGAGCTGTAGGATTCTAATCAGTCTTGCATGATAAGTTAATCTTGGTTGTAAGATTTTACCTTTTGCTTTTTTGAATATTATACTCCAAGGTTTTCACTCTTTCAAAGTAGTTGCTAGAAAATCATGTGCTGTTTTAACAGGGACTTTTGGGTACCTGAATTCATTCTTTCTGGCTGAATGAAGTATTTTTTGTTTGGCCTGGAAGTTCTGGATTTTGGCTATGATGTACCTGAGAAATTTCATTTTGAGATTTGTTTTAGTGGGTAACTAGTAGATTCTTTTTATTTTTATTTATTCCCTGGTTCTAAGAGAACCAGACCTTTTAAAAAATTTTATCATTTCTTAAAATACAACGTACAAGATTTTTGTCAAGGATGTCCCTGGGAGGCGGAGCCAAGATGGCGGAGTAGAAACAGCACTTCCAAGGTGCTCTGCCCCACACCACCTCCAAACTATGTAAAAGGGGAATCTGAACAACTTCTGGAGCCCCAGCACCCACAGAACGACACAGAGAAGCTAACTTCCTGCTGAGGACAGCCCAACAGCCCTGCAGGGAGTGGCCAGTGTAGCGCTCTGAGAGTGGGAAGCCTTCTGAAGTCTTAAAATCAAATGTCTCAAATGTATATGGATACTATTATTGATGCTATTTTGCATGTAATTGGGAGATGAGATGTTCAGGCATTGGGGCTCAGAGATTCACCTTGCCCTAATGGCTAAAGTCGGAGGGGGTATGGGAGAGGATGTGGGGGAGAGCAGATTGGATGAGGGGATATCTAGTAGGACTGCTATTCTGGGGTGGTGGGTGGGGAAAAATAGGGAAGGAATTGTAGCTCAAAATCTGGTGGAAATGAATGATGTAAAGCAGAAGTTAATAAAGCATTTGTTTTTTGTTTTTTTTTTTAAGCAATTGGGGTTAAGTAACTTGCTCAAGGTTACACAGCTAGTCATTATTTATGTGTGGGTGCTCATTTTCTGAGGCCGGATCTGATCTCGGGTCATCCCAACTCCGAGGCCGGCACTCTTACTCACTGCGCCACCTAGCCGCCCCTTTAGGGCAATTGGGGTTAAGTAACTTGCCCAAGGTTACACGGCTAGGTTTTTGTTTGTGTGGATTAAGTGTCGGAGGCCGCTCTGAACTCAGGTCCTTCTAACTCCAGGGCCGCGCCTATTCACTGTGCCACCTAGCCACCGCTAAAGCATTTGTTTAATGAAAAAAAAAAAGATTTTTGTCAAGGTATCTTTTTAAGGGAGTCTCAGGGCTCTTAAATGACCTTTCATAAACCTGTCTCCCAAATCAGTTCTTTTTGATAGGAGATAGAAAAAACAAGCTATCTTTTAATTTTATTCTCATATTTCTAATTGTTTATTGTCTAGAGTCATTTTTGTTTGCTGCATTATAATTTTAAATTAAAATGCTATTTGAATAAAGTTTTACTCCTATTCTAAGCTATATATTCTCCTTCAATTTTTTTCTTTCACGGCCATCATTTCATCTTTTATTTCTTGCTTCATTTTATCGAGATCCTCTTGTATATATGTGACCAGAGCATTTTTTTTTCCTTTGTGGCTCTGCTTATAATTGTTATAGTTACTCTCTTCTTCTGGTTTAAATCTTGGGTATGGGTGCCTGGTAGGTGGCTCAGTGAATACAGCACCAGCCCTGGAGTTAGGAGGACCTGAGTTCAAATTCGGCCTCAGATGCTTAATGCTTACTGGCCATGTGACCTTGGGCAAGTCATTTTACCCCAATTGCCCTGCCTTCTCCCCTCCAAAAATAAATAAAATAAAATAAATCTTGGGTATGTCTTGAACCATCATACTTTTTCATCACATTCAACATTTTCTTCTGTATACTCACATAACCAGGATCAATTCTTGGTTTGGTACTTTGTGCCAGGTATAGGGATTAGCCCTCTACCACATTCTTATGTGATCCCGAACTTGATTGGCAGAGTTTCCAACTTCCTTAGTTATCTGTTTTTGGAATTATGGCAGGTTTCAAGCTCCTTTGGATCATTCTCAGTCAGAGCATTGTAGTTTTCAGGCTTTATCCCTATCACTAGATCATCCCCTGTCAGAATACTGTGATCTTCAGACCCCCCTGTAACATTAGTCATTGTGCTATCAATTCTTGCTCCCCTAGAAGCCTTTGAACCTCTCCAAAGCCAATCTTTCACATCAGAGCACTCTGTTTCCACCATCTCTCCCTCCCCCACTCCTAGAAGAGAATTCTGTAGGCTTCCACTGCCCCTGGTGAGAGTACTGTCAGGCTCTAACCTGTTTTTTTTCCTCAATATCTACTAGCTTTTCCCTTTCTATTCAGTTTCCAGCTGGTTGAAGGTTCTTAATGTTGCTTCTTCTTTTATTTGATCTGGTGTCCTTTGTAGATCTTTGTTAGAGTATGGCTCCGCTACAATCTATCACATTGTCATCTCAACTATAAATCTATACACTCACTTCTATAGCCATTGAATAAAGACCAGTTAAGAATACCCTACATTGTCCCTGTTTAGATATCTGTAGGTAGCCACAAAGTAGGAGAAACCTTGATTCCCTCTAGGAATATTCATAGTAGTTTGTAACTTACATGGCATTTTTTTTTTTTTTTTTGCTTTCTGGAGGGGGGAAGGCTGGGCAATTGGGATTAAATGACTTGCCCAAGGTCACACAGCTAGTTTTTGTGTGTTGTGTTAAGTGTCTGAGGCCAGATTTGAACTCAAGTCCTCCTGACTCCAGGGTCGGTGCTCTATTCACTGCACCATCTAGCCACCCCACACATGGCTAGTTTTTTTGTGTTAAGTGTCTGAGGCCAAATTTGAATGTAGGTCCTCCTGACTCCTGGGCTGGTGCTCTATTCACTCCACCACCTAGCCACTCTGCATGGCATTCTTATTGTAGTAGCACCTGTTCTCTAAGACTATACAATATAGTAGAGGAAATAATGCATATACAATTATAGTTATAACATTAGATTTACTTAGTGCATGACAAAGGTACAATCATGGTGCTAAGGTAGTTCATCAAGTATTTCTAGCTAGGGGTATGGAGAAAATATGCATGGATTAAGTCACATTCAAACCAGTCCTTGAAGGTTGGGTGGAATTTCAATAGGCAGACATATGAGAAAGGATACAGAGAACAGGAAGAATACATTTATTGTTTCATAGGATTTAGAGAAGAAACTCAGAATAAGTTTAGAGAAATACTGGAACTTAAAATATGCAAAGGAAAATAGACTAGTTTGGCTAGAGTTCACACTATATGAAGTTAAGTAGTATATAAAAAGTCAGAAAAGGTAGATTTGGGTAGATTTTGGCATGAGTGACATAGGTAGCCATCAGATTGTCTTTAGAGATATACCAGCCTCTGGTTGTGACTTGAAGAGTGCATTTGTACCACATTCTTTCAAATCTTTGGTGCTCAGCAGTTATTCTTAGAGTCTTATCAAATCAAAAAACTATGAAATGGGCAAAATGTATTCTCTGAACCTTCTCACTTCCTGTATCCTTCTGCTTATATTTTTCTCCTAGAACTTTCCTTCCTTTTCCATATTCCCACTGAAGTGTCCAGTATATTTATTCTGCCTGTTGGCCTCACTACGGGGCCCTAAATAAACCTGCTGCCATTTGTTCCAAACTTATTTTGCTTTATTAGGCATCAAAACTTAAGCTAGCTCATAACAATTCACAGTAAGGAAGGGCTTAATGACTTCAAATAGTTTAATGTGTCCAGATATGCCCAGGGGTATTTAGAAATTTCAAATATTAGAAGAGAAATTACTTTACAGATCATCTATTACAACTCCTCCATCTTACAGGGGAGGAAATAAATGTTCATAAAGGCTAAATGACTTGATAGAGTAGAACTGAGACTAAAAACCTGGGTCTTTAAATTCCCAATCCAGTGCTTTTCCTCCCACTAGTCAACATTTCTATTTGCATATTTAAATGGAGCTTTTCCATGGAGCTATTTAACATTATATAAAGAGCTGGCCTTGAAGTTAGCAATACTGGAGTTCATATTCTGCTTCTGACACATACTGGCTCTATGACTGGACAAATCACTTAACCTCTCAGTGTCCCAGACAACTCTCTAAGACAATGCAATACAGATGAGCTGTAAACCTGCATTAATGGAAGAAATTTCAATATCAGGAGCTTCTCCCTCAGATGAACCCACGGGCCTAGACCAAAAATCTTGTTAAATTTTCCTTTCATAAAATTACACTTCATAGGCTTTTGAAACAAATAATGGGAAAAAGAACATGAGAGCAAAGGGAACAATAAAGAAATTGACTACTCTCTTTTAAAGGTTGACCTTGGTCATTCCCACTTGGAGGGAAAGGGACATCTAAGGAGAACAGAGGTCTATTTCTCCTATGCTTCTTCTCAACACTCATAACATAAATATGAGCCCTATATATTCTTAGGGAGGGTCATTTTGTACACTTTAGGAAAAAATCTACAAGGAGTGAAATATTGTTACATTCAATAGGATATGATGCCAACGTCAAATAATGCTTTGGGGAAACGTTAATACTTTACTAAATATTTATGCTAGCTATCTGAGAACTATCTAAGCTCCTGTCCCTGAGAATTTCTGTTGTGAACAGGTTTCTTATAAGCAGCTTACCCTAGTTCATTCTCTTGCCTTTTACAGATGGAGAACGTTATTTTTAGCTTAGGCTGAATTAACCTACAATAAACACACTTTGCCAGGCCTCTAGCTACCTTGTGGTTGTTAACCTCAGCAAGTTATTAACCTCGTTTTTCACATTTGAAGCAATTTGAACTTTCCAAGGCTTCTTCTTAAACCTCACAATTACTATAATAGTCATTGTGATTGACAAAGTTGTTTAAGTTTCATGATCTCCCATCTGGTATAATTTTAGTGGACAGAAAGAGAAAAGTCAGGAAAATATTTAGTAGGAGGGCAATCCTTGGTCATTAAAACCTTCACTAGAAGCATTACAGATCTACTTACTTTGTGTGCTTTAGAGTGCCTTTCCCCCCACTATCTAGGTACTTATTATTTAAGGAATGTGGGTGGTCTGTGGGGGTTTTAAGTGGAGCCCATTATTCTTGGTTCCCAAGATAGTCTGCAAACTGTCTAGGGAGCATACGATCTCAATTAGACGGGGGAGAGAGGAAATCAAAACACAGATAAAGGAGAAATATGTAGAATAACTAACTAGTTCTCTCAGGCTCAGGCAAGACACTGTGCATATGGTAACTGGCCTCCTCCTAGTGACTTTGACTAGGAAGAGAGGTACATGATATAGCCCAAGGGAAACTTCCTAACTTCTTTCAAAACAACTCCAATGCAATCTTCTGCAGGAAGCTTTTCCTGTCCCCTTAGCTACCAGAGTCCTCTCTTCTAAGATTACGTCCTATATACTCTGTGGGTATCTTATATGCATCAAATTGTATAGATATTGTCTTCCCCCATTAGTATGTAAGTTCCTTGAGGACAAGAAAAATTTTTGCCTTTCTTTGTATCCTGAGCACTTACTTGAGTGCTTGGCATATAGAAAATGTTTTATAAATGCTTTTTATTTTTATTTTTTTGCTTTTTGGAGGGGGGAATGCAAAAATTGGGGTTAAGTGACTTGCCCAAAGTCACATGGCTAATAAGTGTTAAGTGTCTGAGGCTGGATTTGAACTCAGGTCCTCCTGACTCCAGAGCTGTATAAGTGCTTTTTATTGATGTTTTTGTTACTTCTTCTTATTGTGTCTTTGGAGATCCTTTGGGCTTAAGGCAATAATTCACTGAGCAAAACTGTACAGCCATTTCTGAGAGTTTATCTGGGAGGTGGGAGGAATGTTCTGTTCATTCTCTCTCTCTGGATCTGGATAATCCTTTTGGGGATAGGAGCAGGAGCCACATGAAATTAAGCAGCAGTGTAATCAATAACATGGTACTACTATTAACTTCAAGCAGCAGTGATTAATAGGAGTGCAATACTACTATAGGTAACAGGCAAAATACATTAGTATTCAGTGGCACTCAGTCTCACAATGTATTAGGAAGTCGATGAGATCTCTGGGTTAATCAAGAGACAGGAAAATCCCAAGAGGGGAGAATATGTATACATAAATACATATATAATATGTTAAAACTGAATCTTTTTCTGGTCCTCCTGACCACCAAGACCCTGTTTAGTCAGTATAGTAAGTAATTTTTTAAGTAGCCAGAATAAACTAACAAGAGTAAGAAGTAAGATTGAATGAAAAGAGGAACCTAGAAGTCACATACTGACCATCCTAAAGGTCAGGGGAGCATAATTTGCAAGCTGTATCATATATTAGCCAAAAACTACATCCTGGTAATATGTGTTAAATCAGGGAAGCCAAGACTTTGATGCTGGGTTTTTTTGGTCCTATGATATGTAAATCTCAGTTAAGTTCCAGATATCCACAGTAAAATCAGCAGAACACCAAATGTGATATATGTATGCATATATGTATGCATATATATATATGTCTTCTAAAGTTTTGACAACTTTGAGATGATTTGGATATGTTAATGAACTAACCCCAAGGTGATAAAGAGAAGAGTTAGTCTATTCCAACCAAATCCCTATAAAAATAAGACCCAAATTCCTGCCCCCTTAGCTTTCTTCAATGCCCATCTCAGTCCATGCTGCCAAGTGTTCCTGATTCTAATCTATGTTGTTGTCATTGTTGTTCAGTCATTTCAGTCATGTCTGACTCTTCATGAAACCCCATTTGGGGTTTTCCTGGCAAAGATACTGGAGGTATCTCCAGATAACGGTTTGCCACACTTTTTTCTTCATTCTTTCTCCATTTCTTTATACTGATGAGGAAACTGAGAATTAAGTGACTTGCCCAAGATCACACAGCTAGTAACTATCTGAGGCCAGACTGCAAATCAGAAAGATAAGTCCTCCTTACTCCAGGTCAAACACTCTGTCCACTGGCTACCCTAATCCATGGTTCCATTGGCTATTCTCTGTACTCCTCTCTCCCTATCTTTTTCCTCAACACTACCTGCCTGCCTTCACACTCTATCCCCAGCCTGACACCTTCTGTCTCTACACCCCTTTTACAGTTTATCTCTGTCCTTTCTGTGCTGTTTGTCCTGATGCCTTCTGCACCTTATTTAAGTGTGATTGCAGCCTCACTTTCTGCTGCCATTGTGGTCTTTCTGGTGAGTACTCAAAGAACAGGGCATGCCTGCCTGATTTCATAATTTCATAAATTAATTAGCAATTCATGCACATATATACTCATATATGAATATATGTCCTCTTGTGAATTTTTATACATACATATATGTATACATACACATATATGGAGAGAGAGAGAGAAAGAGAGAGAGAGAGAGAGAGAGAGAGAGAGAGAGAGAGAGAGAGAGAATAAACCCAGCAAAGAATAGGAAAACATTTCAAAATGGGAATAGGAATTGGGCATGGTGGTACATGCCTATAGTCCCTGCTTTAGGAAGGCTAAAGCTGGTAGAGTTGACTTTAGGAGTTCTGAGCTACAGTATAGCTAAAGCTGACTGGACCAGCCTGATGAGTCCTTGGGAATGGATGGCCACAAGGCTGTCTAAGAAGGAAGTGACCTGGCTGAGGTCATAAAAATAGGGTAGGTTAAAGATTCTGTGCTTCAATATTTTGATTGGTCTCTGAGTTATTAATACAATCCCAGTCTGGGAGAGGTTGGGAGACCTAGTCTCAAGGGGAAAAAAGGAAATAGGGGAAAGAAAAAATTATTTTTAGAAAAAGAGAAAAAATAACCAAAAAGGAAATATTCTCCAGCTCAAAAACTCAGGATCAATTTTTAAAAAGAAATACATCCAAATTATTCCAGGATGAGAATCCCCATAGTGATGAGTACAGACAAATTCTCCCAGCCTATATTCCCTTTTCATCAGAAGATTCAGAGTTTTACCACTTTGTGATCACATAGTTTTAATTATGTGAAATAACTACGTCATGAATACAAACGCTCCCCATTAGACAGGCCCTCTCATTCACAGGTCATTTGTGTGGACTTCTATCTCAAAACAGATAATTTTGATCCCAGAGAAGGGTGAAACAGTCCTTTTCCCTCTCAGAATTTAGTCCACCAGTTTCATTTCCCTAGGCGCAGAGCATCTCTAAAGAGACAAAAGAATAAACCATATTTCTAGGGTACCCTTATATATAGTCTAATATCTCTTTACTCATACTGTCCTTCCCATTCATGGTGTCCCAAAATAGAGAAAAATCAGAGATCAACCAATCAACTGGAATTTGGTAAGTATCTGCTAAATGCCAGACACTCTTTAGGGGCTGGAGATAGTAAAAAAAATGAAGTAGTTTTTTAAGTAGTAATTTATGTTTTATCAAGGAAGACACCATGCACATTGATTAGTATTTATAGAATAAACATAAAATAAATACAAGGAACTTAAATACACAGTAGTTAGAGAGAGAGGATATTAGCAGTTGGGGATATATGGAAAGGTTTCATGTAGAAAAGTAGTGGTTAAGCTACATCTTGAAGTTAGTTAAGAGATTATATGAGGCATAGTTGAGGAGGGACAAATTGCACTCCAGGCATGAGGGAGGGCCACTGTAAATAAAGTAATAGAGATAAAATATGGAACGCTATGTGTAAGGAAAAGAGAGTTCAGTTTAGCTTGATTGCAAACTGTGTAAAGGATAGTAAGGCATAAAGAAGCAGAAAGATAGGGACCAAATTGTGAAGAACTCTAAAAGCCAAATAGAGGAGTTTAGATTTTATTTCAGAAGCAATAGGAAATCACTGGAGTTTATTAAGTAGTGGAAGAATACTCTCCATTTAAGGAAAGTCACTAGCATACATGTGGAGGAGACTTGAGGCAGATAGACCCATTAGTACACAATTATATCAGGTACCTGAACTAAGGTAGCAGATGTGTGAGTAGAGAGGAGTCAGATATGAGAGATGTTATAGAGGTAAGAATAGAATGATTTGGCAACTAATCAGATATTTTGGGATGAAAGAGAGTGAGGTATAGAGGGTAATGCTGAGGTTATGAACCCAGGAGACTGGAGCAATGGTGGAGCCCTTGACAGAAATAGGAAGGATCAGAACAGGGGTAGGTTTAGGGGGAAAGATGAACTGCTTTAGACATCGAATTTGAGATGTCCATGAAACCCCAGTCTGAAATATCTAATAGGCAACTGGTAATGCAGGCCTGGAGATCAGAAGAGAGACTGAAGCTACACAAGCTTTGGCTTGGTCTTTACATTCACATGATGTATGACCTTGGATTAGTCACATAACTACTCCAGGTTTCAATTTCTTCATCTGTAAAATTAGGAGATTAGACTAAATATATCTAAGTCCTCCTATAGATCTTAAAAGTCTAGAACTTTGAAATTTTTCTCCACTATAATAATTAACACACTGCTAAGTACATTACATTCTTACTTCCTAAAAAGCTCCCATACTTACCATTTAGTGGCTATGTATGATTTTGCCTTGGTAACAAGACTGATTCAAGGCAGAGCTTTGTGTCACAAAGCAAAAAGCTATCAGATTTGCTGGTTGCTTGGTCTGTTTGAGGGTCATCCTCCCATATGGTAACAGTGAGAAACAGGCTGACACAATAAATTATCTGGTCAGCTTGCTCATGGTAAGCAGATGATATCCAAACCATAAACATGTTTAACTTCTGAGATAGCTACCCCTACTTTTTGGCCTAAGTGATTCTAATCGGCTATCCTAATGTAACCAGGTTTGGGGAAAACTGAGTTTGTTCAGGCAATGATGAGACTTTCAGAATCTATTTGCATGGACTTTTGGAAATTATAATTCCACTGTAAGTTCTATCACTTTTAGGGAGAGAATCTTGAGAGTTCTGAAGTAGAGGCTCAGTTTGGGGAATTTAGTTTCAGTTTCGAGGAAGTGTTTGGTTTCAGATGTGAGGAAAATGGATGTAATGGCAAATGCACAATTGAGAACTCTTGCTGGGGGAGATGAGTGAAGGTAAAGAGAGATAGAGACAGAAGCAAGATTTCCTAAGTAACTGCCACATAGATTGAACTGGCTTTTTGTACACCCAGACTAAGCTAGTTTTTTCTTTGTTTTTCCTTAAAAGGCATCGAAACTGTCCTCGAAATTTAATTGGATAAGAGGACTAAGGCTTAGGTTGCTGAAATAGCAGTTTTACACCTTATTCCTAACCCCCCATCCCCGCTCCACATACTTTGTAATCTGGTGACACTTGGCATCCTTGCTGTTCCTTGAACAAGGCTTTCCTTCAGCAGCCTCTAGGCATTTTCACTGGCTGTCCACTATTCTTGAAACTCTCTCCTTCCCCGTCCCCCTCTCTTTGCTTCCTTCAAGTCCCAGCTAAAATCCCACCTCCTACAAGAAACCTTTCCTGAACTCCCTTAATGCTAGTGCCTTCCCTGTTAATTAAATTCCATTTATCATATATGTATATAATATATACATACATATATACACACGTATGTATACATGTGAGTGTACAAATGTATATATGTATGTATATCTATTTATCTCTCTACATTGTTGTTTGCATGCTATCTCTCCAATTAGACTGTGAGTTGCTGAAGAAGAGGGACTATCTTTTGCTTTTATATTCCCAGTGTTTAGCACAGGGTCTGGCACACAGTAGGCTTTAATAAAGTGCTCCTTGACTGACTGACTTGACTCCAGAAGAAAGCAATGGGTAGAAGGTCAGAGAAGCAAATTTAGGCTTGATTGAGGACATTCTCACAATTGAAACAAAATTGGAATAGGTTGTTTCTGGGGTAGTGGACTACTCTTTACTGAGGTCTTCAAGCAAAGGCTAGATGAATACTTTTAGTATACATGGCAGAGGTAATTCTTATTGGACATCATTGGACAAAAACGGCCTCTGAGGTCCTTTTTTTTTTTTTTTTTAAGATAGACCAACCATTTTATTTTCCTCTAATTGGTTCAGGAATGTTGATGGACAGACAGCTCTTTACATGGGCTTTGGAGGGGGTCTGGGGGCAGCACCTGCAGGTCTGAAGCGGGGCGGGGGCGTCCGGTCCTTGCGAGCCTCCCGGGAGCGGTTCCTCACCACCTTGCTGTGGATCGCGCAGCTCACACAGTAATGCAGTTTCACGTACAGCTTGGGCAGCACGTAAGAGTCGAAGACACTGGCCTCGGAGATGTCTCTGACGGCCGCGGCCTCCACGATGTTGCGGATGACGAACTTCTTTATGGCCTTGTCCTTGGGCACGCAGCGGGCGCAGTTGGTGCTGCGATGGGCTGCACGTGGCCGTGGCCCTTTTTGGCGCGCCCGTTGTTCCTCCTCTTCTTGGTCATCTTGGAAGCCAGGAACCAAAAAAAAAAAGCTCTGAGGTCCTTTCTAACTCGGAGATTTTGTAATTCAATGAGTTCCTCTTTTTCTGGGGCTAAATCCTCCAATCCTTCACATTACTTACAGGCCAACTGCCCAGGATTTTGTGAAGAAAAAAACTAAGTGGAAACTAACATATATATAAAGGGTTCAGATATTAGAGCCTGCCCAGTTTAATATGTCATTTTCAGTGTTTCCTTTAAGTCAGAATAAAAACAATGAAACATACTTTACTACTGTTTTTTTCTAAATTTTGGAACTTAACTCTTTCAAACATTATATTTTGACTATATCTAAAATTGAAATGTGTAAGGAAACTCTGAAGATGTGTCCACCCTCCTCCACTCCTTTAGGACATGGGAAAACATTCACAAATCAACTTTATGTAATTATAGGATAGCTAACTCTTGACTAGCTAAAGAATCTGCCATACTAGTATGAGTAAGCCCTCCAAAAAGTTAGCCAGTCAAAAAAATAATCTCTGGTACTTGGGAAAAGAGCCAGCTATGCAAGAACTCAATGCTTAGGAAAGAATGACTGTCTTTTTCACAGTGCTTCTTCCAGAGGACAGTGGATCAGGGTGGAGGGAAGGAATATAGCTCTCCTCCCTCCAAGACAGACATGGCATTTTGCAGCATAGCAACCTATCCAGTAATTGTGTTCAGCAGAGTAGGTCCAAAGAGGAAAGATGAGGAATCAAGTTGAATTGCAAAAAAACCCAAGCCCAGTGGATTGGCTTAAGAAAAGAAAAATCACTGGGGCCCTGAAGTGATGGAAGTGCAAGTTGATTTAGCTACACATATTCTTTATATGTGAGTCTCTCTTCAAGAAGGTTATTTTGTGTATTCACATATCCCATTGATGCTGTACATATTTGTGGGAGATTGCACCCCAGATTTATGGGGAGAGTGTTTTGTTACTACTATTTAAGCATTTCATTAAATACCTTTTGAGCTAATTGTGACAGCTGGCTAACTATTAAAAGTAAAACACGTTGGTGGGGACTCATGAGTTGTATTTTTATTAGTACAGATCAACAAAGTACCTTGTACCTGGGACAGTCATCCTTTGGGGGATCCAACATATATGTGTAAGTTAGCCTAGAAGGGACACTACATAGTAATCCAATCAAAAATGATATTTGTTTTGAATAAACACTAAATTTATGTCAGCTATGTATCTAACCCTCTATTGTCAGCTGCCAGAGTGACATTCCTAAAGTATAGGTCTAACCATATTACTCACCTGCTCAATGAACTCCAGTGGCTTCATAATAACTCTAGACTCAAAAGTCAGCTCCTTCCTTTAGCATTAGAAGGCCTTTACAACCTCATTTCAACCTGTTTTTCCAAGCTTGTTATATATTACTCAACCTCACACAGTCTATGGTGCAGCTAAATTGGCTTTCTTAGAATTTCTTACACACAGCATTTTCTTGTGATTGGGATATACTCCCTCCTCAACACTATCTCTTAGAATCCCAACTTTCCTTTCTCTGCAAAAATTCTCCCCCCTATATGAAGCCTTTATCTTCCTAGCTAGAGGTGGAACCGAGATAGTAAAGTTGTAGGAAGCAATATTGCCAAGCTCCCCTCTCAAAAGTCCTCCAAATCAATCTGGAAAATTCACCAGATCAATTCCTTATAAGGAAATTGAGAAAAAGTTACTATGAGCCATTTGTCCAGCCCAACTTGGCAAAAGGAAAAAAAAATTGAGAGGCTGTGGACACTGGAGACAAGTCAGAACTGGAGGATCATTCCAGTGCCCAGGGAGAAGGTATGAACCAAGGCAAGAAGAGGTCCCAGATCCATACTATAAAAACTGCAACAGGGACAAGTGCCAACTGGCAACTTTGTCACCCACTACCTCAGTTCTGGATGACAGTTCCCAGGTGGACTGATAAGGGAATCTGCCCATGGAATGCAGCATTCCTGTGTAGCCCTGGGAGGTTTACTGAGAAAAAAAGGAAATTCAGAAGCAGGAAGCAATGGTATGACTCTGATACTAGGAGTAGAGTGGGGTTTCAATTCTAGCATCTAGCCCATCCTGCAGAGGAATAACTAGGGCAGGAATCCCAGAGCAAAAAGGAACCTATAATTTTGTCACTCTGAACCAATAGCTTGCCAGCTGGCTGACAGAGTCTAAGTTCAGTAGGCTTTGCCCACAATCAGATCACTTGGGGAGCATTAAAAACTTGTAGGTCACCACTCTATCCTTGAGATCCTAGAATAACACAACAATTACCTACCCCAAGAAAGCAGGAACCAGCCCACCCCAGATCTTTTCTCCAGAAGCACAGCAGAGCTCAGGCCTGACATCAAGTCTGAAATCAGGAAGCAGGCAGGAAGAATGAGCAAACAATAAAAGAACCCCATCAGAAGGAGCTTATATGGTGGCAGAGAAGGTCAAGATACAAACCCAGAAGAAGAGAATGGCTCCAAAACATATTTAAGCAAAGCCTCAAAGAAAAACACAACTTGGGCACAAACTTAACTAGAATTCCTGGAAAAGATGAAATAAGAGGGGTGTGTGTGTGTGTGTGTGTGTGTGTGTGTGTGTGTGTGTGTGTGTGTGTGTGTGTGTGTTTAAAGAGCCAAGATGTTTTTTATAAATGGAATGAGAGCACTTGAAGAAAAAATTAGAAAAGAAATAGTGCTATGGAAGAAAGAATTAGAAGGGGAAATAAGTTTGGCACAGGAGGTATTATAGAACATTGCCTGATCAACAAATTCCCTGAAAATTATAATGGACCAAATAGACACCAATGATTCCATAAGGCAACAAGAAATATTAAAACAAAGTCCAAAAGTCTGAAAAAATAGAAAAAATATATTTCATAACAAAAACAAATAACCTGAAAAACACATGGAAGAGAAAAATATTTAAGAATCACTGAATTATCTGAACACTATGACAGGAAAGTTCAAAAGCCTAGACAACAGACTGATTGATGGGGCTGGAGGAGAGAGAGAGAGAGAGAGAGAGAGAGAGAGAGAGAGAGAGAGAGAGAGAGAGAGAGAGAAGAGAAACTTTCTCCTCTTCTTAAGAATGATTCCCTCTTAGCAGTCTGGCTCCAACTCTGGAATCTCCTCCAGAATTTGGATTCCTTCATCATCATATTAGACTAATCTACTATTGGACTGGCTGTTGCTGAAATAACTGCCATTTTTTTATACCTGGTCCATATTTTTATATATAGATCTGATTCTTTTTAGCATATCAAACGATATTTCCCATGTGGTATCATTTGCCTTCAATCAATGGACAGACCCCCTACAATCCTCTCAAACTGACCTATAACTTGTACATTTTAGTAGGGTTGTAGGAAAATTCTTTAACATAAAGGTTGCATTGTTGATTGATTAGATTGATCCAATGTAGGTCTTTGGGCTTTTTTATGGTCATATTAACTGGGGGTGGGGGTGGGGGTAAGAACTTCCACCTTTACAAAGTTTTATCTCTGACACATATGACCATATGACCCTGGGTAAATCACTTAACCTCTAAGTGCTACAGGTAATTCTCTAAGACTATAAATTGCAGAGCAGTTGCAACTAGCCTGCAGTAGTAGAGAGAATTTTCCTTATTAGGGTATTTTCTACAACAATGATATCACAGTCTTTTTAAAAAAATTTTTTTAAATTAAAAGAGGTCCTCACTTCAACTAATTAATCAACAGACTTTTATTAAGTACCTATGTGCCTGGCACTGTACTAAATGCTAGGGATATAAAAAGAGGCAAAAGACAGTTTCTGTCCTCAAGGAATTTACAATCTAATTAGAGGAGACAACATGACATGCTGTGATGTTAATGTGATTTAAGATCTTCCCCACCCATTAAGAGGCCTCACAGTGGAGCCCATAAAGGGAAGCTTGCTTAGAGGAGGCTTGTTTGTAGGAAGGCTTTCACATCTGTTGCTAATTTCTAATTAGGCACTGAGTCAACTGAAGATTGTGATGCCTTCTGGCTCTGAGAAGTGTATAAATTGCTTTGGGGGTTCCCTTATGAGAAGCAACTTGTGATTCCCTGGTTGAGATTCTGAGTGGCTGTATGTTCAGAGCTCCCCAATTGCTCAGATGTAAAGGCTTTCTTGATACAGGGATGTAGTTGCTTCAGGCAGTCAGAGCCCAGTCTTTTGGTCTTTATTTCTCTGCTTGTATTTTCTCTGTTTGTATTTTCTCTGAAGTTGAGCATGCTGACTTTTCCCCTGAATATTCCCCTGAGTGAATGATATATATGTTTAATTAAAGTAAGATTGTTGACCCCTTTAAAAGCTATTATTTCCTTTAAAAGCAGATCAAAGAATCTGTGCTAGCAGGCCATCCTGGGTATGCTAGCATGCTTGCCACCTCATATGCACATGAAAATATACAGAACAAGCCATATACATATACATGTATATATACTAATAATTATATATGTGTATATATATATATATATATATATATACACATAGATATATATATTAAGTAAGAAGTAATTAACAGATGAAAGGCCCTAGGATAGAGAGGGGTTGGCAAATGTTTCCACTAAAAGAAAGGATTTTAGTTGGGACTTAAAGGAAGCTAGGGCAGTCACCCGGCAGAGTGGAAGAGGAGTCCTGGCATGGTCAGCAGCCAAAGAAAATAGTGGGATTAGAGGATGCAGTGTCTTGTTCTTGGACTCAAGGAAGCCTCTTAAACACATTTAAAATGAAGAAAAGTGGAAAAAAAACATGAGAAATTGAGTTAGAGATGATGCAGACTTAGATTGGCCTCAAAGCAAATCTTTGGTCCAATGTTTATATCTGATCAGATTATAACAACTGAAAGAATATAGAAAGACAGCAAACTGTTGGTATTGCAATTATTTTTTAGAGTAGAGATTTTAGATTAAAGGAAAGGAACTCTGAAAGAAGAGGTCTTAGATCACACAGTATCTAAAAAATTAATAAGATAATAATAGTAATAATAATAATGATGATAGCTCACCTTTATGTGGTGCTTTAAGACATGCAAAGTGCTCTATGAGTATTACCACATTTGATTCTCACAACAATCCTCTGAGGTAAGTGCTGCTGTTATCCCCATTTTATAGAAAAGGAAACTGAGACTGCAAAAGGGTTAAGTGACTTGCCCAAGATCACACAATTAGTAAGTAGGATTTGAATCCAGGTCTTTCTGGAGTCTTCCAGATATTCTACCAAGCTGCTTCCTAGAAATGTAAACAAATTCATTCTCCCTCCCCGCACCCCCACCCCCACCAGTTCTGCTATCTTTGTTTTTCCATGGGAAATAATGCCAAAGAGGAACATTCTTATTGTACAACGAAGCACAGGTATTAATCAGGTTTCTTAAAATCAACTCATGATGACTAGGAAGAAATATTCTTTTGTTGCCCTTAAAAAGCGAAATTTCAGTTTTTGAGTGGTACTTGGCTACCACCTGGTGGTTTTAGCTTGAACACATTTTCAATAGTAATTTTTAGCTACAACAAATTTACTCTAGAATAGGTCAAATTTGCTTCAATAAAAGATAAAATCTGTACCAAGACAGGAAAATAGGAAAATCATGGGAAAGACATGGATTTTGTACACACTGTTATATGTATATGTCCATTTTTGACATCACATTCTTTTAAGGAAAGACTGATGATTAGGTAGCAATTATAAAGTTCAGGGAAGAATTAAACTTTGAAGAAGAGTTAGGAGGAGAAGGAGGAGTCTTCTGGAAGGATGATAAGGTGGAGACTTTCTTTTGCGTAGGGGAGCATCATTAAAGAACATTCAGAAATGGCAGTGGGAGAAGGAAACAAAAGGATCAGTCAGAAGAAATTTAAGGCAAATGCTTGGGGGTGAGGTGGGGGAGTAGGAGGAAATCTAATGTAGTTTTCAGCTTCTTAAAGGATTTGGCTCAGAAAGAATGTAGGGAACAATAGACAAACCTGACTAATAAAATCAATCAACAACAGAAGACTGTATTTTTGTCATTCTAAAACTTCCCATTTTGCTTTAAGAACATTAACTGTCATTGTTTCTAAAAAAAAAAATAAATGCACCCAACTTATTCTTAATCATATTCCTAACTAGGCTTATGATAAGTATGTTAATCACTGAGCAAAATTTAATATCATATAAACGAGTCATACTTGGTACTTATCCCCATCTCCCTACCCCATGGCATTTTATAACTAATGATTACTGCCAACATTGAAAGTTCTGAGATCAGTTTTGTTAGCTTCTTTTCATTTCCAAGTGTAAACAGGCATTACTTTGTTGGTTTCTGTTTTCTCGCTCTTCTAATGAATTTCAGAAATCTTCTTCACGGCTTTTAATTATTGAAAATAATACAGATACTAAAGTTCAACTTCCCCAGGAATACAAAATGCCCAAACTGTAACCCTCACAAGGGCTGTTGATCCAGGTGCATGGGAGGCATTCTATCTCTGAAAATACAGTGACTAAAATAAGGGTGAAAAAGAGAGTGAAAACTTTTGAAGATTCACATTCACACAATCCATTACACACATGACTGTAAACTAGACTAGAATGGTGCAAATGTGACATTTTTCCTACAATCACACAACTGTGAGAGATGGGTCATTAATAGCCATGACTCAGGGAGAAGGTAAGAAGAACGTGTCCTTGATGATTTAATGATAACAATGGCAACTAGAATTTGTATAGAGCTTTAAGACTTGCAAAACACTTTAAAAATGTTCATTCATTTTATCCTCAGGACATCTTGGGAGGGAAGTGGTATTATTATCCTCATTTAACAAATGAGGGAACTGAGGCACAGAGGTTAAGTGACTTGCTTAGAGTCACACAGATAGTAAGTGTCAGAGATTGGATTTAAACTTGTCTTCCTGACTCCAGGTCTCTCTCTCTCTCTTTACACACACACACATATACATATGCATATACATATACATACACATATACATACATATACATGCACACACATATTTATATGTACATATAAAATGTACCTCTATATATGTATATAAACATATATACATATATACACAAATGTACACACACATACATATACATCACTAGCTAGCTATATACTTTAGACTTTTTGTATACATTATAGATAGCTCTGGATGAGAGAGTGAGGCTGGTGATTTTGCACAACCTTGCCTCACTTAAATCTAATTTGCAAGTCAAGAGATCACCTTCCTGACATTGTTCCTCTTCAAGAAGGAAGTACAAACAACAACAAAAGTAATCTTTGGTAACATGTTACAATCAATCAACAAGAATTTATTAAGCACCTACTATGTGTTAGGTGCTGTGCTTGACACTATAGCCTATCTATAATAAATAAATATCTAGCTATGATAAATAAATAAATAAATAAATCTCACTCCTCCAATTTGCAGTGGCAAGGCAAACTAAGTCCCCATAGGGATTACTAATCCTTCAAGGATTTAGGGGTAAGGGTGGCTAGGTGGCACAGTGAATAGAGCACCAGCCCTGGAGTCAGCAGGACCCATGTTTGGATCCAGCCTCAGACACTTATCACAAAAAATAGCCATGTGACTTTGGGCAAGTCACTTAACCCCAACTGCCCTCCAAAAAACAAAAACAAAAACAAAAAACAAACAAAAAGGATTTAGGGGTAACCCTATGGATGGCTATCTTCCTATCTCTAGCTCTTCTTCCCCTTAGGAATCAGCTAGGAGAATTTATACTTCAAAAAGACCAATAAAAGAAGAAAAGGATCCATACGTACAAAAATATTTATGGCAGCTCTTTTTTAGTGTCAAAGAATTGGAAACTGAGGGGTGTCTATTAACTGATGAATGGTGGAACAAGTTATGATATGCTAATATGACAGAATATTATTGCACTGTAAGAAATTATGAAGGGGATGGTTTCAGAGAAACCTGGGAAGACCTGTATGAACTGATGCATAGTGAAGTGAGTAGAACCAAGAGAACAATTTATACAATAACAACAATATGATAAAAACAACTTTGAAACATTAAGGAACTCTGATCAACACAATGACCAACTACAATGCACTGTAATAGGAATGGGAATTTAAAGATTTTCCCTGCCTCTTAATAGACCTAGGGGAGAGTTTGAAGACCTCCCCTGCTTTGAAAGTAAACTCTACCCCCCTAGAGCCTGCAGGAAGCTTCCCTGCTGTGAAGATAAACTCCTGCCCCCTGCTAGGCTGAATGTGGTCACATGGAGCCTCTGGTGGGAGGAGTTTGCTGAGGAGAAGCAGAGCCCACAGAGAAGCTGGTAGAGAGTAAGTCTGACACAGTTGCAGACAGAGACAGAGGAGCTCATTAAAGAGATAGAGGATTTTGTGCATAAATATTGATCATGTATTGGTTTGTGGGAAGGCTAAAGGATGCTGTCTTTCTCAGCATTATCATGTCTTCTAAATATCTTTGGTACTTCAGCTTACTTGTTTTGGGATTTGGTTTTCTGGTGTTTAAATTAATCCTTCAACTGTATCCTCTATCTGGAGAGTTTGACATATTTTGTGATCAAATGTCATGCAACAGTTATAATCACGGTCTCTATCATGATCGTGGGCACTATAAACATTGCATTGGCCCTACACCTACCTCCTGATAAAGTGATGGATTAAGAGGGCAGATTGGAACATATTTTCTCTTTCTTCCTTTTCTTTTTTTGAATGTGGCTAATTAGGGAATTTGTTTTATACAACTATACGTATTTTAAATGGAAATTTTGTTTGTTTATTTTTCTTTCAATGAGGGGTATATAAGGGTAAGAGGGCAGAGCTTTAGGTGAAAAATAATTGATAAAATTCAGGGGGTACACTCAGTTTAGGGGCAAGGGCATTTACTCAATTCACATAGCAAGCATAGTAATTACAAAGCATCCCCCAACGTAGGGGTGGGAGGTCCTCACTATCTCATAAACACAGAGTTTGTGAGAAGAGTAGACATAATCTTAATGTATAATGGTAGTGAACCATACATATAGCAAACACATGTGGCCAAGACATTTCAAAACTCCAAAAATGCAAGGTCTTAATGTACTTTCTTTCTCTGGAAGGTTCTCACAAAGCTGGTCAGTGATCCACAAGTCTCTCTGCTGCTCAGCTTGACCAGCTCCTCACAGGGCACAGTATTTCCACTGTGTCTGGTGGCCTGGTGTCTTTGTAGGACATGGTGTCCCAAAGACTGCTGAGCTGGATCCAAAAGGTTACAAGAAATCTTCTCTGCCTTCTCACTTCTGGCTTGGCCACTGCTGGACAGGAAGATTTCTGATCTTGGCTGGTCTGGGTTGCAGGCAGGGGCTGAATGCTAATGTGAGACTGGATCAGAAAAGTCATTCTGCTGCTGCATTGGCTTTCCTCAGGGTGCAGCAGGAAAGTAACTGAAACCCCCTTGGCTTGAAGCTGCAGGATTATTCTACCTTCAGCCACAAACTCTACTAGATACTGTTAAGCTCTCCAGCTGGAATGCTAAGGATCCTCTCAAAGCTAGGAGAAGCACAGCCTAGGATTGGCAGAAATTGACTTCTTTGACTTCTTCAGAGCCAAGAAAACCTCAGATAGGGTCAGACACAACAGAACAACTGAACAATAACAATGAGCCCCAGCTCTAGAGGTCTGACATTTCCAGGCAGGGATAAAGAAAAGTCTAGACTTTTTGGCTCTGCAATCCTTTTAGGTTCAAAAGCATCTTCCTTCAGTAAGTCATTCTATTCAGAGCATTAGTATATTTAGCACAAAAAAAAAAGTTTAGAGGAATAGTAACTGTTTCATTAACCTTCTGAGGTTTCTCCTAGAGTTTTAGTTAGAGGCCCAATCTCTATGGTCTGAGCATAGTTTTTGTGGTATCAATTATACCTTCATTCATTTTGATTGCTTGAAATATAGCTCTGAAAAAACAGGTTTTAAAAAGTCCATTCTGTTTTAAATCTAGCTACTTTAATATGCTTTTAAACTCCAATCACTCTGGCTTTCACTGAATGGCCAGTAATAGCCCCAACCTAAGACTTTGTGGCTCACTACATTCTGATGGTTTAGGAGTGTTCTGGCCAAAAACTCTGAGTCTTTCCCTCCCAGATTTATAGCCTTCAGATGATAAATTGAACCATCTTTTGTCTCAGTTCTTACCTAACCCTTAGTCATTGAATGGTCATGGCCATGGATGAACTAAGGCCTTAATTTATAAAAGCCAAGGTCCCTCACTATATCCTAGACCATTGCCAGCCATCTTGATCTTTGTCTTGCCATCATAACTCCAGAGCAGAGAATGAGTCTTTGTGCAGCTCTGCCCCACTTAAATCCAATCCTTTTATAAGTTAATGTCTTCTTTGAAACCAAAGCACCACCACCACCAACAACAACTCTACCTAAAGTGGCCTACAATCCCTATTCACTCTGTTCCCCTTTTCCTACTACTTTTTTGATGTTATGAAGATGAATGGTTAGGGACGAGGGTATAAATGTAGTCTGTGTCTTTGGGGCAACTTCACTGGCTTGTTGGCTTCTTCATTTGCAATTGAGCTATTCAATCCAGGTGGTTTCTAAGGTAGGCAATATCTATTTCACAAATGAAGATCTCCTTTCCATTTTAATGTGACTGTATTTTAGATCCTGTAAACCTCCAGTTCTTGGGCCTGGAGTTTGGAAGTCTTGAGTTCAAATGTGACCCTGGATACTCACTCTGGATGACCCTGGGCAAGTCACATAACTTCTGTCTTCCTCAGTCTCCTCATCTGTCAAATGAGCCAGAGAAAGAATGGCAAGCCACTTTTCTTTGCCAAGAAAACCCCAAATGGGGTCATGAAGAGTCAGGCATGATTGAAAATGACTGAACAGCAAAATATATATGTATACCATGTCCACACACATATATGTATACATACACACAAATATGTATATACATATCATTATCAAAATGTTTTATTTCATTTTATTACTCCTGCATTTTTTTGGTTAATATTAATTTCACTTAACCAAAACCTGTCCCATGGGTTGTGAAAATTTACTTAAGGGCTCTACACATTCCTTAGTTAAGAAGCAGAGGAAGAATCTCAACTGTACCTGACTCCTTATATATCTTTCTTGCTGATTAGTCTATCTGTGAATCCTCTAAATGTATTTTAATCTGTAACCTGACTTTAACCTATAGAATCTGTTAGGTGACATTTATTTCCTTAGGAAATGTATGAGATTATGACTAAGTTTGTTCTACTTTTTTGACTTTGAAAGAAGTATGGGCTTATGGATCTATATTTTCATTAACTTTTATGGATTAAGAGGAACACACAAGATTGTGATATGTAAAAAAATTACTTCTGTCTTTATGAAATAATTTTTTCTATAAGAAGACTTATCAGAATTCTTATGATTGTTCAGTTTCACTCTGAGGCCCGAACCTATGCTTGGGCATAATAAGTAAACCTAGGTTCTTACCTCTATAATTTCTGCATTGTGGTAAATATATATTTGGCTACAGTTAGCCATTTTTTAACTCAGAGAGATGATATTTCTTCCATAACAATATAAACACACAGAGGCCACCAATTGCTTTCTATTTGAGTGTGTGATACACAGAATAAACAATTGAGAAGGAGAAGGCACTTGAACTGAGGGGTTCTGAGAAAGTGAGGTAAAGAGAAGTGTTTTTTTTTCCTTTTCTTCAGTTTGGTTCTTGTATTTCAAGTGAAAGTAAGAGTTTCAAGTAATAGTAAGAAGTAGTAGTAACAGATATTGTAATATCTATTAAGTAATATTCTATTAATTAATTCTATTAATCTATTAAGTAATCTAATAAGTAAAATAAGTAATAGTTACAGACTCTTTAACAGGGTCACCGCTCACTTCAACTCCTCTAAAATCTAGCCAGATGGCAAATGGAGACCTGGAGGCTTTGGAAGGGTAGCAATGGCTTCTGAGACTAGACAATGATACATCGTGGCTAGGGAGTGGGAGTGTGGAATAAGGTGGAAAGGAGGGAAGAGATGGGATGGCTGTCCCAAACTTTCCAATTAAAAGCTAACTTAGAAAAACAAAACATTTTTTTTTAATGGGGGGTTGTATGGGGGGGGGGAGCATCAGGAAAGGTTGGAGATTTATTATAAACTTTCTGGGTAAAGAATTTCATATGACTCAGCTTGAGATTTTGCTCAAAACTCATTGTGCAGTTACTGGAAAATTTCACAAAAGTGCAAATAGTCTGTCCAAATGGGCCCGATTAATTTATCAGGTGACTTCTCTGCTACAGAATCTGATGAGCAAAGATTAAAATGATAAAAGCACGGGCTTTCTCTTGGCAGGCCCCTCACTACGGGAATGCTCTCCCTTCTTTGGCTTCCCCAACTAAAAGCCCGCCTTCTCCAGGAAGTCCCTCTTAATTCCACTGCCTTCCCCCCGTTAATTATTTACTATTTATCCCAGATGTAGCTCCCTTTTTTATGTATTCGTTTGCATGCTGTCTCCCTCATTAGATTGTAATTGCAGGGACTGCCTTTTGCCTCTTTTCCTATCAGCAGGGCTTTGCACGGTGCCCGACACATAGTAGGCACTTAGTAAATGTGCACTGAATTGAATTAATGCAGAAAGAGAAGAGCAATGCAATTAGTGGGAGGATCATTAGGTTTGAATCCTCCATCTACCATAAAGTATTTTGTGTGCCCTTAGAAGACTCAGTCTGGGGAGGAATCTATTCCAGCTCTAAAATCTTCTCTTGTTGGCTGTGTGTGTGTGTATGTATAATCTGTACATATATTACTCAATAATAGAGAATATAATCCATACAATATATGTACTACGCGCCTGGAACATAGTATGTGCTTAACAAAAGTTTGCTGACTTAATATAAATAATGCAACCAAAAGGGAGTAATTCCAACAATGCCAAACCGCTCTCATAAATAGCACACGGCTCCTTTAAGGACCAGCTGGAGGCTGAAGAGCAGAGTGCACCGCCTCTGGCTAGCATGGTCACCAGAGGCTTCCGTACTCTTCTCTCTCCGGACCAATCCGAGCCTAGCATGCAGGCCCCGAAACACGCTCATTTCCGCTTTCTTACTTCCAGAAGGTCTCCCGCGATGTCCTGTCAACCGGGACCGCTTCCGCCTTTCAGCTGGAACTGGAGCCTCCGCCGCGGCTCCCTCGGGAAAGGGGGAGGAAGACGAGGGGGCGGGGTGCGGGAGGGCGGCTGGGTGGGGGATGAGCGCGGCGCAAGGCAGGGGCGCGCAGTCGTTGCGGACCCCGGGTCGCCATGGTTACGCGGTGGAGTTCTCCCCCTACTTGCCTGGCCGCCTGGCATGCGCCGCCTCCCAGAACTACGGGATCGCGGGTGAGGCCCCGCCTCTCCCTGCTGTCCGCTGGGGGGTGCTCGAGGGACCGATCGCGGCGGGGCGGGGGCTGCATGGCTTCAATGGGGATCCTTTGCGGGCTGTCAGTCTGTGCACTTTTGGGGGGGGGTGGAGTCCGAGTAGGCCTTGTGTCCCTAAATCTAGCCATGAGACCCTGGGCTGGTCACTTGACCTCTTTGAGGTTCAAGTTCTTCATCTGTAAAATGGGGATAATTCTTGTACTGCCTATTCGAATTATTGTGAGGACCTTGCTTTAAACCTGTCTATATAAAATGTGAATTATTAGTATTATCATGACAAAAACGGGATTCATCTTTCTCCCCAAAACCTACCCACCCCGATAATTGCACCACTCTTCCTTAAATCTTGTGATCTTATCCCCTCTCTCATTACCCTCCTCCCATCAATCACTACCTTTCTAATTCTAATTCTGGGATTCTTCTGGCTTCTACCCTCCATCTGCACAGATGCAGCCGCAATTTATCTGCAGCCTCAGCCTCTAGTCTCCCTACTTCAGCTGTAATCCACTCTAATCCAGATTTGATTTTTGATATGCAGCTGTATTCCCGGGGCTTCCTAGGGAACAAAACGCTGGCCTTCCAGGGATTCAGGAAGTTTCACAGCCCCTTCCTAGCGCCTGTTCCTCACTTCCCTCCCCTCCAGCATCCTCAACCCTCCTTGACAAATCATGCTGTTTACTGTTCTGTTAACAGCCTGCAGAGTCTATGGCCCTGAGCTTTTTGTGCGGGTTCACCCCCTCCCCCAAATCTGCAATGCTTCTACCTCTCCAACGAATTCTCAAAGTGCTTTGTGTTTTTCTAATATGCTTAGAATTTTATTTTGAATTATAGTTACTTGTGTAGCACCCCTTATTACATTCCCACCTCCATCCCCTATTAGATTTTAAATTACTTAATCATTTTAAAAATTTCTTTTGGCACTTGGAATCATGGCTTACACATGGTAGATAATAAATATTGGATTAAAGTTTTGATTTTGATCTTGGCTCTTCACCTAACTGAATTAAAAATTTGAACAAGCTGCCTTCTTCCCTTTGGGTTTCAGTAAAATGGGTATGATTGCTCTGTCAATTTCAGAGTTGTAAGCAGCAAGTTAAATAATATATGTAATGTGCTTTGAAAAGTAATAATAATAGCTAACTTTATAAAGCTGGGGTTGATACTTTAGAAGGTAATGTAACATTATATAGAGAGAGTTTAAAAAATATATATATATACAGAGTTATATATAACCCTTATGTATAATAACAGTTATTAAATTATCTTATTTGATCCTCAAAACAATCCTGGGACATAGGTGATATTATTATCCCTGTTGTGCAGAAGAGGAAACTGAAGCAGACAGGTTAAGTGACTTGCCCAGGGTCATACAGCTATTAAGTGTTTGAGGTCAAATTTGAACTTGGGTCTTCCATCTAGCTACCATACAAATAAATATAACTTTACTTTTCTAGCCCACATGGGTACTTATGGGCTTGGGAGCAATTATTTTATCTTCTCTTAAAGCTTTCAGGAATACCCTTCTCTCATACTCCGAAGTATGCTTGGTGGTTGCAGAAGTGAAGCTTCTTTTGATTGGGGGGAGAACCCCAAAACTATAGTAATTTGCCTGTTATCTATTGAGGCCTCATCAATATACTCTAAAAGAAATTGAACCAAAAAATTGATCTTTCTAGTGATCAAACCTCTTGTTTCCTGCATGCTATTTAGAATGAAATGCTTCTTTTCTTGCATGAACATGATACTACTGACCCACCAGCAACTGGTGTGTGTCTTTGTTTATCAGAAGTGGTGATAAATCTACAAAGGTCTTTCTGTTCTTTTGCCTTTGCTCCACTTATGGTCAACCTCACAGATTTGTAGGATATTTGTCTGGGAATTTAAGTTCTAGTTTTTGGCCACAGGAGAACGAATATTCATTCTTATCAGCTCCAAGAGCTCATTTTGTGAGATGCCCAGGCTAGGTACTGGGGATATGAGAACAAAATTGAAACCATCCTTGCCCTTAAGAAGTTTGTGTCCTACCACGACTAAGACTTTTAGTTTTATTGACAACATGTTTTAATCGGGTGAACTAGCTGGCTTAGACCAGAACTAGCCAGAACAAACCAGCTTCATTGCAGGATGCTTTTTTCCCCTCAACAGAATTTCTCCTGTGGCAAAAAATGCTATATATTTTGCAATTAAGAGGAAACTTTATATTTGGAAAGATTTCTTTTATCATTTTCAGAATTATAATAATTACTATTAACCAATTATATATGACTAATCTGACCGTACATAGAAAATATATATACATTTTTAAATCAATAAAAATTTATTAAGTACTTACTGTAAAGCACTATACTAAGCCCTGGGAATATGAAAAGAGGCAAAAGGCAATCCCTGCCCTCAAGAAGCTTACAATCTCATCCATTTAGTAGGCTGAAATCTGTTTAAAAATCTCATATTTTATAGAGAGACGATAGACTCAGTACAGATAAAGACATATTTTTGTACTTGGCCAATTCAGGGTTTCGTTCTGCTTAGCTATTTATAGTTATTACAACGGTATTTCATTCTGTTCTTTTGGGGGGAGCAGAGGAATAAAATAGATTTTTGTTAATTGAGAGCACTATTAAACATGGAAAACCCTCTCACATTTTAGAGGCAACTTAAGTAAAGTCAAGCTTTTATTATGTGCTTACTATATACTATATCAGTAACTGCAAAAAAAAAAGTTTCAAAATATTTCCTTAACTGGAATGTTCTCTTTTAAAAGGTAGATTTTGATTGAATAATGATTCCAAGGGTGTGTGGGGGGATAAAAAATGAATTGTACTTCATTACATGCAACCTTGTTAAGCTTAGTAGTTTCATAATACAACTAAGACTGACTGTAATATTAGTGTTAAACATAACCTTGATTGCTCCCTTTCCTCTCCCTCCTCCTCTCTTTTAGGTTGTGGAACACTCATTGTACTACAACAAAATGAAGCTGGGATTGGACACTTCAGAAGGTAATATAGCTCTAAAATTATTAAACTAGCATTTAATGTTCTTATCACTGCCAGTTGAACACAGTTCGAGTGTTTTCCCACAGTTACATATTTTTTACATATGTTTTCCCATAGTTACAATTAGGCTTGTTTTGAGTGCATTTGTTTAATAAAATAGTTTTATTTGGCAATATACAGAAAATATTTCACAAAGTTGTATGATGTATAACTTATTTTTGTCTTTAAATTTTGATACTCTATGCTTCTTTCAAAACTAGTCTTAGCAATCATTTATTTATAATTTTTAAAGTCAAAAACATAAGAAATTTTCTATAAAATATGCAATATTTTCTCCATTGCATTGTCAACTCTTGATTATTCAGGAGCCAGTTATCTAGTCTGTGAATTATTTGATTAAATTTTACTTTGTTTTTCTCTAGTAACTTTTTCATTAACAAAAAAGTACTTCAGTCAGGAAAGGCAAGGATAGAAAAAAGAAAAATATTGAATCAACTAATAAATACTTACCACTATTAAAAGTAAGCTTGGTGGGGAAGTTAAAACTATTGCTCTAAATTGGTATTAAATATTTGGTCTTCCTATGTCCCAGAAAGAATTAAGAATAAAGTGTAGAATCCTGGAGTCATTATTTCAGTATCTTTTGTTGTTACTAAAAAATGGTTGTTTTGGTTACCTTGGTATAGTTTTGACTGGAATGATGGTCTGTTTGATGTGACATGGAGTGAGAACAATGAACATGTACTAATCACATGCAGTGGAGATGGGTCTTTGCAGCTCTGGGATACTGCTGAAGCCACAGGTCCTTTGCAGGTGTTTAAAGAGCACACACAGGAGGTAAGAAGGACCTGTCACTGCACTCTTCTTGTTTTTGTTGTTTAGACATTGGACAGGATATTCTTTAGTTAAGATAGTATCCATATACAGCATCTTTGAATATGGAAAATATTCTCAGGAGGCAATATTATAATTGATGGGCAACCCCTCAATTTCCAATTCTTTGCCACCACAAAGAGAGCAGCTGTAAATATTTTCACACAATTAAGTCCTTTCCCTTAAAAAAAAAAATCTCATTGGGATACAGACCTAGTAGTGGTATTACTGGATCAAAGGGTATGCACAATTTTATAGCTCTTTGGGCATGGTTCCAAATTGCTCTCTAGAATGCTTGGATCACTTCACAGCTCCACTGATGTTACATTGTGTCCCAGTTTTCCCCCATTCCCTCCAACATTTATTATTTTTCTTTTCTGTCATATTAGATGGGCTAATAGGTGTGAGGTGGTTCTTCAGAGTTGTTTTAATTTGCATTTTGCCACAATCATTTCTGGAAAAGGCATTGAGAGGCAAATAGTAGCCTCACTCCCTGTCACTATTAGGAAAAATTCTTGTATTTCTTTTTTTTTTTTAATTAATTTATTAGTTTAGTTTCAGTTAACAAGATTCAATTCCATAGTTCCTTGATTTTCAAATTTCCTTTACTTCCCTCCCCCTCCCCCCACGACAGCATATAGTCCAGTATAGGATCTGCAAATGCATTCATATTAGACATTATTCCAATTACAAAGGAGTATTGTACTAGGTGGGATGAAAGATGGTAAGGAAGAAATGAAACCAAACAATGAAAAGAACAAGATCATTTAGTTTGCTTCCATCAGGATTTAGGCTCAGTTCTTTCTAGTTATATCTCTGGATGGCGCATTTCTCACTTTCTTGAGTCTTTCGGGATTAACTTATATCACTGCATTGCTGAAAAGACTCCAGTCTGTCATAGTTGGTCATCACAGATATGGTATGTCTATGATTGTATACAAATTTCTTCTGATTCTACTCTTCTCGCTCAGCATCAGTTTGTATAAGTCTCTCCAGGTAATTATGAAGTCCGTCACCTCTTCGTTTCTCATAGCACAAAAGTATTGCATTACATTCATATACCACAACTTGTTTAGCCATTCTCCAATTGATGGGCACCCCTTTAGTTTCCAATTCTTTGCAACCACAAAAAGGGCTGCTAAAAATATTTTTGTACATATGGGTCTTCCTCTCACTTCTATGATATCTTTGGGATATAACCCTAGAAGTGGTATGGCTGGGTCAAAGGGTATGAAATTACTTATAATCCTTTGGGTATAATTCCAGATTGCTCTCCAGAATGGTTGGATAAGTTCACAACTCCACCAGCAATGTATTAGTGTTCCAGTTTGTCCACATCCTCTCCAGCATTTGTCACTTTCTTGTTTTGTCATCTTAGCCAATCTGACTGGAGGGATGTGGTATCTCAGAGTTGTTTTGATTTTCATTTCTCTAATTAATAGTGATTTAGAGCATTTCTTCATATGCTTATAGATATCTTTAATTTCTTTCTCTGAAAACTTCCTGTTCATATCCTTTGACCACTTATCAATTGGGGAATGACTTGTATTCATATAGATTTGGCTCAATTCTCTATAAATTTTAGAGATAAGTCTTTTATCAGAGATACAAGATGTAAAAATTCTTTCCCAGTTTCCCACCTCCCTCTTGATCTTGGTTACATTGGCTTTGTTTGTACAGAAGCTTTTCAATTTAATGTAATCAAAATTATCCATTTTGCATTTTATAATGCTCTCTAATTCTTGTTTGGTCCTAAAGTCTTCCCCTCTCCACAGATCTGTCAGGTAAACTATTCCTTGCTTTCCCAAATTGCTTACAGTATCATCCTTTACACTTAGATCGTGCACCCATTTGGACTTGATTTTGGTATATGGTGTTAGAGAATGGTCTATGCCCAGTTTCTGCCATACTGTATTCCAGTTTTCCCAGCAGTTTTTGTCAAATAGTGTATTCTTATCCCCAAAACTGGGGTCTTTGGGTTTATCGAACAATAGATTGCTATATTCATTAACTGCTGGGTCTCCTGCACCTAATCTATTCCATTGATCCACTACTCTACACCTCTGCCAGTACCAAGCAGTTTTGATGACTGCTGCTGTATAATACAGATTAAGATCTGGCATAGCTAGTCCACCTTCCCTAGCGTTTCTTTTCATTAATTCCCTTGATATTCTAGACCGTTTGTTTTTCCAAATAAATTTTGTTATTATTTTGTCTAACTCTAGAAAGTAGTTTTTTGGTAAATTGATTGGTATGGCACTAAATATATAGTTTAGTTTGGGTAAAATTGTCATTTTTATTATATTAGCTCGACCCAGCCATGAGCAATTGATATTTTTCCAACTATTTAGATCTGCTTTTATTTGTGTGAGAAGTGTTTTGTAGTTGTGTTCATATAGATTCTGGGTTTGTTTTGGCAAGTAGATTCCCAAATATTTTATAATGTCTACAGTGACTTTAAATGGTATTTCTCTTTCTGTCTCTTGCTGTTGAGTTTCATTAGAGATGTACAGGAATGCTGAGGATTTATGTGGGTTTATTTTATATCCTGCAACTTTGCCAAATTTATTTATTGTCTCTAGTAGTTTTTACTTGATTCTCTAGGATTCTCTAAGTATATCATCATATCATCTGGGAAGAGTGATAGCTTGGTCACTTCTTTACCTAATTTGATTCCTTTGATTTCTTTTTCTTCTCTAATTGCTACTGCTAGTGTTTCTAGTACCAGATTGAATAAGAGGGGTGATAGTGGACACCCTTGTTTCACTCCTGATCTTATTGGAAAGGCTTCTAGTTTATCCCCATTGCATATAATACTTGCTGATGGTTTTAAATAGATGCTATCAACTATTTTGAGGAAGGCTCCATTTATTCCTATACTTTCTAGTGTTTTTAATAGGAATGGGTGTTGTACTTTGTCAAAAGCCTTTTCTGCATTTATTGAGATGATCATGTGGTTTCTGCTAGTTTTATTGTTGATGTGCTCAATTATACTGATGGTTTTCCTAATATTAAACCATCCTTGCATTCCTGGAATGAATCCTACCTGATCAGAGTGTATTATTATTTTTATGATAAGTTGTTGGAGTCTTTTGGCTAATATTTTATTTAGAATTTTTGCATCTAAATTCATGAGGGAAATTGGTCTATAATTTTCTTTCTCTGTTTTATCTCTTCCTGATTTAGGAATCAGTACCATATTTGTGTCATAGAAAAAGTTTGGTAGGACTCCTTCTTCACTAATTTTCCCAAATTGTTTGTAGAGTATTGGAATCAATTGTTCTTTAAATGTTTGATAGAATTCACTAGTAAACCCATCTGGCCCTAGAGATTTTTTCCTAGGGAGTTCTTTGATGGCTTGTTTGATTTCTTTTTCTGAGATGGGGTTATTTAGGTAATTCACTTCCTCTTCAGTTAATCTGGGCAACTGGTGATTTTGTAAATATTCATCCATTTCACTAAGATTGTCATATTTATGTGCATACAATTGGGAAAAATAATTCCTCATTATTTTTTTGATTTCCTCTTCATTGGAGGTAGATTCACCCTTTTTATTTTTGATACTCGTAATTTGGTTTTCTTCTTTCTTTTTTTTTATCATATTGACTAAGGGTCTATCAATTTTGTTGATTTTTTCATAAAACCAGTTCTTAGTTTTATTTATTAATTCAATGGTTTTCTTAATTTCAATTTTATTAATCTCACCTTTGGTTTTCAATATTTCTAATGTAGTACTAAATTGGGGATTTTCAATTTGTTCTTTTTCTAGCTTTTTCAATTGCATGTCCAATTCATTGACCTCCCTTCTCTCTGCTTTAATTAAGTATGCACTCAGGGATATAAAACTTCCCTGAGAACTGCCTTTAGTGCATCCCACAAATTTTGGTATGTTGTTTCATTATTATCATTCTCTTGAATGAAATTATTGATTGTTTCTATAATTTCTTCTTTGACCCACCAATTTTTAGGATTAAATTGTTTAGTTTCCAATTAGTTTTTAGTCTATCTTTCCATGGCCCTTTATTGCATATAATTTTTATTGCATCATGATCTGAGAATGATGCGCTTAATATTTCTGCCTTTCTGCACTGGATTGTGAGGTTTTTATGCCCTAGTACGTGGTCTATTTTTGAGCATGTACCATGCACTGCTGAGAAGAAAGTAAATTCCTTTTTATCCCCATTCAGTTTTCTCCAGAGATCCATCATATCTAGTCTCTCTTAGATTCTATTCACCTCCTTAACTTCTTTCTTGTTTATTTTGAGGTTAGATTTATCGAGTTCAGAAAGGGGAAGATTAAGGTCCCCCACTAGTATAGTTTTGCTATCTATTTCTTCCTCTAATTTCCTTACCTTCTCCTCTAGGAATTTGGATGCTATACCACTTGGTGCATATATATTAAGTAGTGATATTGCTTCACTCTCGATGGTGCCTTTTAGTAGGATATAGTTTTCTTCCTTATCTCTTTTAATTAGATCTATTTTTGCTTTTGCTTTATCTGAGATAAGTATTGCTACCCCTGCTTTTTTTACTTTAGCTGAGGCATAATAAATTCTACTCCAACCTTTTACCCTTACCCTGTGGGTATCCCTTTGTTTCAAATGTGTTTCTTGTAGACAGCATATTGTAGGATTATGGTTTTTAATCCATTCTGCTATCCACCTCTGTTTTATGGGAGAGTTCATCCCATTCACATTCACAGTAATAATGACTATCTGTCTCTTCCCCTCCATCCTATTCCCTCCCTGTTTATGTTTTTGTTTCTTCCTTCTCCCTTCCCCTCCTTGAAGTTTTCCCTTTTGACCACCCCCTCCCTCAGTGTTCCCACCCAGTGATCCCTCTTCTTAACCTACCCTCTCCCCTTATTACTGTTTCCCTCCCTTCTAATCCCCCCCTTTAGTCTCCTCTTTTTCACCCCCCTTACCCTTCTGCTTTCTATAGGACGAAATAAGTTTTTATACTTATCAGAGTGAATTACTCCCCATTTGATTCCAAACCAATGAGAGTAAATTTCAAACATTGCTCCTCTCCCTCCCTCCTGTTCCTCTATTTAATGAATTTATGTGTCTATTCACATTAAAATCTTAAACTTCACTGATTTAAGTTGATCCCTCTTTGAACCAGAACCAGTGAGAATAGTGTTTAAATGATGTTCCTCTCCCTCTTTCTTTCCCCTCTTCTATAGTGTGTTTTAATGTCACTTCAGATGGCATATTTTACCTTTTCCTATTTAATCCTTTCCTTTTTTCCATTACAGTCTCTTTGATCCCCTTAATAGTTTTGTTTTTTCTTTAGACATCAGGTTAGTGCATTCATACCCACACCCTCTATCTAAGTATAACCCTTTTGAAGGTCATGATAATCATAAAGATTTCGAATATTGACAGTTATCAGCTCCACATATAGGGATGTGAGCATTTTGCTCTTGTTGCATCCCAAGTAATGAGCGTGTGTTTGTGGGTATGGGTATGTGCCCTTATGCATGTGTGAGTCTGTGTTTCTCTTGTTTACCTTTTTATGTCTTTCTTGAGTCTTGTAATTAGAGATCAAATTTTCCATTGAGCTCTGGCTTTTTCATCAGGAACATCTGGAAGTCCCTTATTTCATTAAACAACCATCTCCTTGCCTGGAAGATTATGCTCAGTTTTGCCGGGTAGTTAATCCTTGGTTGTAGTCCTAGCTCTCTTGCCCTACGAAATATCAAATTCCAGTCCCTCTGCTCTTTTAATGTAGAAGCTGCTAGGTCCTGTGTGATCCTAACTGTAGTTCCTCGATATTTGAATTGTTTCTTTTTGGCTGCTTGTAGAATTTTTTCTTTAATCTTGTAATTCTGGAATTTGGCTACTATATTTCTTGGAGTTTTCAGTTTGGGATCTCTCTCAGGAGGAGTCTGGTGAATTCTGTCGATAGTTATTTTATCTTCTTATTCCAGGACCTCAGGGCAGTTTTCTTTGACAATCTCTTGGAGGATGTTGTCTAGGCTGCTTTTTTCATCATGGCTTTCTGGTAGACCAATAATTCTTAGGTTGTCTCTCCTGGATCTGTTCTCTAGATCAGTTATTTTTCCAGTGAGATATTTTACATTTTCTTGCAATTTTTCGATCGTCTTGTTTTGTTTGATTGACTCTTGCTGCATCATAGAGTTCTGAGCTTCAATTTGATTGTTTCTAATTTTTATCGAATTACGGTCTTCAGTTATTTTTTGAAGTTCCTTTTTTAGGGAGGTATTTTCTCCAATTACTTCACTGAGACGTTTTTCCAAGTTGGTCACTGCCTCCCTGATTTGGTCTTTAAAATTTTTCTTAAGCTCCTCCAGGAATGCTATTTGGGCTTGAGACCAGATCATGTTTCCTTCTGTGGTCTCAGGTGTGGGTAGAGAGTCTATATGTCCTGTGTATTTTGTTGTTCTTGCCCTGCATAGTATGCTCGAATAGACTTTTTTGCCTTCCCCTTCTCAGCTTCTTTTTTTTCCATTGTGACTTCCTGTTTCTTAGTTTCTCAGGCTATGAGTTTAGGGCCTGATCCTTAACTTTGAATACCTCTGGGTGGCTAGTTTATGGCTAAGTCAGGGAAATCAATGAGGGATGTAGATGAGTAGGTATGGGTGTGTCTGATCACTTCAGATTTCTGCCTCTATACCCCTGGGCTATAAGTAGGCTTTTGTTGGTGGGGAGAGGTGGGGCTTGTTGGGACCCCACCCTCTCTTCTCTTCAGACTCCTGGCTATCTCAGTTACACCCCTTCTTGGAGACTTTCAAGCCTGGGGCTATTTCCATTAACTTGGGATTTCAATCTGGGTGGGAGACTTATCTTTGGGTTTTCTGCTTCATGAAGGAGGGATGGGAGGATTGGAGCAGCTAGAATTTACTTTGCCATTCCAGCCCCTGTATTATTATACAGGCAGGCAGTTTCTAACCTTCCAGGCTGGGGGCTGAATGCAGCCAAAGAAGCTGCTCTTTCCACTGAGGGCCCAACTCTCCTACCTGGCTCCAATGATCCTATCTGTCCGATAGATGACTGTGATTCATCCTCGGTAAGTCTGCAGGCTGGGGCTTTTGCTCTCTCTGGTGTAGTCTGCTTGTCTGCTCTTAGGTCTGGGCTGTGCAGACCCCACTCGCTCTGTGCTCGACCAGTCCGGACACACTGGGCAACCTCCTGGGCTGGACTCTGCCACACTTCGTCTTCCAGTGGGCTCCATCACTCCGGATTCCACTCAGATTCACCCTTTGTCTTAGTGACCGAGGAGCTCAGCGAGGTTACTGCTTCCTTTCCGCCATCTTGGCTCCTCTCTCTCTTTTTTATTTTTTTGCTTTTTTTTGGAGGGCAATTGGGGTTAAGTAACTTGCCCAAGGTCACACAGCCAGGTTTTTGTTTGTGTGTGCGTTGAGTGTCTAATTCTTGTATTTCTAAGGCAGAATTTCTAATCCTTATAATTAAGAAACTGACAAATGAGCCACTTACTAGTTTTAAAAAGTAAGAAGGTAGATAACATACAGAAATTCAGAAGAAGGGTACTGCCTCTATACATGTGCCCATTTAGCATGGTTTGTAAACTTGAGTATTCCAATGAGCAGCACAAATTGTCCTGTTACATTTTTTCAGTTGTTTTTATAGGCCATGATGTTTAAACATCATGTAAGTAATTTCTTTAGGAGTTTAATAAGTAAAGATCTTACAGACTTTCTCCACACTGCTCCTAAAAAAAATTATTTTTCTCTGCCATTATTGGCTTAATTCAGGATTTTGCTTTCAAAAATTAGTTGTCGTTTTTTAGGCCAGTAGATAAAACAGGGCTGTGTAGCAATTTTCATTCCTAAATTTCTCATTTATGTGTTACAATTTAAAGATAGAATTTAATAAATTTTCTGTTGTCATATTGTCATAAATGCTGAGACTTATCAACTAACAAACCACCTCTCAAAATATTGAGTTTTAAAGAATTTAACTGTCACCCCTGAAACTCTTTTAAAAACATTTTATTGCTATCTTTTGTTTTTATATACAATGTAGTAAACATTTATTAAGTACTTACTGTTTGTCAGGAACTGTGCTGTCACTTTCATTTCCAAATATATTCCTTTCCCCTCTCTGGAGAGCTATCCTGCAGAGTAATGAATGAAAAAAGTAATAGGGAACAAAAGTAGTTCAACAGAACTAACCAACATATCAGTAGGGTCTGACAGCATATATAGTATTCCATAGCCATAGTCTTCCACCTTGGCAAAGAAGGGAGGGAAATATATTTTCTCAGGTCTTCTCCAAGGCCAAGCTTCTTAGTCAATATTTATATAGCATTCAGTGTCTTTTATTCTTCAGTTTGCATTTTTTATAGTCATTCTATGTAATTATCCTGGTTTTACTTATGGAAGAAGTTTTTTTGAGTTAAATAAGTAAAGAAATGAATTTTTCTGCCTATTCAAAATTAGACAAATGATACTTAAATTTGTAATCAAAGATGTATTTTGAATAAAATTTGAAGAAATTATGAATAACTAAAATCTTACTTCCTTAAAAGTTAGTTCATTGCTTATTATGTCTTTTGATTATGATAGAAGTTGATAAGTCTATATCAGTAGTTTACAGTTAAAAATTATAATGAGAAATGACAACCAGTTAAATAGTAAGTCTTTTTTTTTTAGTCTTTTTAGAAATGCCTTGATAAATTTTAAATGTAACAAATTTGTGCCCCTCAAAGTTTTTTGCATTTTTTTATGAAGAAATGATTATAATTGATACAAATTAATCATAAGGACTAGACTTTCGATTTTGCTGATATATAGAATTCTTGGGTAAGGAAATTCTAGTTGTCTGGAGCAATGAGAAGTCATGACTTGCCCAGAGTCACACTGCTGCTATGTGTAACTTAACTTAGTATTATGATTTGTGATATTGTAATAAATTATTATTTAAGTTTAAGATCTGAAATAAGGTAAAAATAGGTCATAACTTTGAGTCAGTTTAATAATTTATCTTCTAGAATCCATATTCAGTAGGAAATCATGGTTGTGAAAATGAAAATAATATTAAAATCATATATCTAAAAGTAAAAGGAACCTCAGAGGCCATGAGGTCTGTTTTATAGAAGAGGCATCAAGAAGGCAAAGGAAGAGGAAGTAATTTGCCCAGGCTTATGTTAGAATTGGAATTGAATTTAAGTTCTCTTGATTCCAGAGCAGGCTCTCTTTCAGATCTTAGACAATCTAGATAACTTATAATAAAATTAATTTTTCACCTTTTTGTAGAGAGGTGAGGGACAAAGAAGTTTTCTGTATACTGTAGGCTCTCAAACATAATGGCTATAATTGGATTGTTTTTACTTAGTCATCTCCCATTCCCTTCCCCTATCCCCATCCAGTGTGTGGGGGTGTAAGGATTTTTCTAGAGTTTGTAAGGATTATGTTGGAAAAGAGAGAGGAATTGGAAGGGAAATGGCAGTAATGTATAAAGCAAAGCCTCAATGTTTTCAGAAGGATATTGAAACCTCTGTGTGTTGTCTCCCCCATTAAAGTGTGAGCTCCTTGAGAGCAGAGACTGTATTGATTTTCTAATTGTATGCCCACCCCTTAGTGTGTTGCTCATAGCAAGTCTGCCTAATAAATTCTTTTCCATCCATGTAACAGATAAGAACCACTGATGGGCCTGAGAGGCTGAGCCACTGTAACCTCTCTCCTTTCTTTACTGAGGGGACCTTCTGCTCCAGACTCATGCAAGTGGCACAGACCTGGTTTTGTCATGGGAGAGCTGTTCTGCACATGAGCTCCATCTCCCATCTCTGGGAACAAAGCTGATTTTTTTTTTTAATTTTTTTTTCTTTTTGCTTCAGCTGAAACACATGTACCTGGCTCAGCACTAAAGCTTTTAACCCTTAAAGATGACAAGGCAGTTCCCTCATTGGCCACTAAGCATAAAGATGATTCAGTGGATGTTTCAAAAGAAGAGACCCCACCCTTGGTGCTCTCTTCCCTTCCAGTTTTGAATCCTGTCAGGGATGTTTCAATCCTTCCCAAAAGGAATAAGGGAAGGGTAGCTTACATTGTCTTCTACCCTGAAATTGAGGTTGGAGGCTGTTTGCCCAAGGTCACATGACTAGTACAAACACCAGGTCTTTTGACTCTTAGTACAGTACTCTTTCCATAATATCGTGCCTCTGATTTAATTTGAGATGACTAATATTGTAATATTCACGTGATTTTATAATAATAATAATAATTAACCTTTTTACATTTATTTCATTCTTATAATAATTCTATGAGGTAGGTAGTGGAAGCATTATCATCTTCATTTTGCATATGAGAAAATGAATATTGAGAGATGATAAATGACTTGATCTGTACTGTCCATATAGTAAATAACTGATCTTGAGATACAAACCCAAGTTCTCTGACTTTAAATCTGACTTTAATGACTGCTCTATGTTGTTTCTCTCATGGTGCTTAAGTCCATTGCATTTTCCATTCTGCCACATTTGTGTCCAACTAAGTAGACAGAAAACAAATATTAATAGAATGTGCAAATATAAAATGTTGCCTATTTGTTTTACGACTGAGACTTAATGCACTAGTTAAGTAGGACTGAAACTTGTATTTTTGAAATTCAAATATTTCATTTAAAAGCAGGTGGGCAAACCCCATCTTTTCTGGTTAAACATTATATTTTTAATGACTTTAATGTGTTTATTTTACATATTATTTAATTAAATAAGTTGAATTTAGGGAGGTCAGAGTGAGAAGGACCAGTATTCAAGTCTAATCTGAGGTACCACCTCACACCTAATCAGATTGACTAACATGACAAAACAGTAAAATGATAAATGTTAGAGAAGATGTGGGAAAATTGGAACACTAATGTATTGTTGGTGGAGTTGTGAATTGATCCAACCATTCTGGAGAGCAATTTGGAACTATGCCCAAAGTGCTATAAAACACTTACCCTTTGACTCAGCAATGCCACTTATAGGTCTGTATCCCAAAGTGATCATAAAAATGAGAAAAGAACCCACATATACAAAAATACTTTGGTGGCCAAGAATTGGAAATTGAGGGGATGCCCATTAATTGGGGAATAGCTGAACAAGATGTGGCATATGAATGTAATGAAATACTATTGTTTCATAAGAAAAGATGAACAAGTAGACTGTGGAAAAAACCTGGAAAGACTTATATGAACTGATGCTGAGTGAAGTGAGCAGAACCAGGAGAACATTGTACACAGTAACAGTTACACTGTGTGATGACTGACTTTGATAGGCTTTGCTCTTCTCAGCAATGCAAGGATCTAAGACAACTCCAAAAGACTCATGATGGAAAATACTATCCACATCCAGAGAAGAAACTTTAAAGTCTGAATGCAGATGGAAGCATACTCTCTGCTCTTTTTTTGTTATTTTGTTTTATTTTGTCTTGTGGTTCCTCCCATTAGTTTTAATTCTTCTTTACAACATGGCTAATGTGAAAACAAACAGAAAAAAAACAGAGACATCAACTAGTATCTCCTCCAAGTAATTAGTAGTATCAGTAGTCACTGATAGGAAGTTCTCAGATGAAGGTACATACAGAGGATCAGACAGAAAATATGTTTATAACTTTGCAATGAACTCACATCTTCTGAAATGGTTTTAAGTGGTTGTAAAAGAGATGTACTATTTCTATACAAAAGTAAATCATTGAACAGTAATTGGTGTTATTTTATGAAAGCTCTTTCAGAATTGTAGCTTGTAAGCACAAATTTTATTATCAAAGTTAATTACCAGAGAGTTCATTTTTAATCTTTTTAAGATTTCACATTTTAATTAAGGCCTATTAAATTAAAACACTTTCCAGAGTTTTTCTAATTCCAGATACCAAACACAATGGTAAAAGATATGAGCCATCCATTTATTTATGCTTAGAAAGGATTTTGAAAATAAATCTTAAATATTTTTATTAGCTTTTTTCAGTTATTTTATTTCATAAAATAATAGATTGCATTAAAGTATGAAAAACATCTTTAGTTTCATAAGATGCTAAATTATGGAGTAACTAATGGCCTCATTCACCTGAAGTCTGTAGGAATTCTAATCTGAAATCTTCCAATTCACTGAATTACATTTGAGATTGGAACAATTATAGATAACTATTTAAAGCATTTGGCCCATATCAGGGCCATAAATGAAGTTACCTTTTCTGTGTGTGTGTGTGTGTGTGTGTGTGTGTGTGTGTAGTTTATGTATTCATACATATGAATATGACATGTGTGTATGTATTTTTTTGCGTGTGATTTCATTGGTATAGGATATTTCCAATAAGGAAACTTCCTCTACCAATGCAAATGCCCCTTCAGACACTTACTAGCTGTGTGTTTCTGGGCAAGCTGCAGAGCTTCTGTGAACTTCACTTTCCTCATCTCATGAGGGCAGTAGACTTGATGACTTTTTTTTTTTTTTGCTTTTTGGAGGGCATTAAGTTGGGGTTAAGTAACTTGCCCAAGGTCACACAGCTAGTAAGTTAAGTGTTCGAGGCCAGATTTGAACTCAGGTCCTCCTGACTCCAGGACCAGTGCTCTACACACTGTGCCATCTAGCCGCCCCAAATGTGATGACTTTTAAAGGCTCTTCCTGCTCTAAGTCTAATGGTCCTCTGTTTATTGATGCCTGTCTTTTAAGGCCAACGTCATATCTCACTTTTTCCATGCAGATAACCACCCTAGCCCAAAAGAAAATGTTCTTTCTTTGAACTCCTATAGTACTTCTTGTTTGTACCATTCATTTAGGGCTTAGCATGTATTTCCTTTTATTGTTAGTAATCTTTTCACATTTATGTCTTGCTGAATAAAATCTGAGCTTTTTAAAGATAGGGACTGTCTTATACTTTTTCATCTCTCATAGTACCTAACAAAGTCATGGCATCCTAGATGTAGAGCCAGACCTCATAGAGGTCATCTAATTCAACCCCTTCATTTTATAGACAACTAAACTTTGACCCAGTGAGATTATACTGACTTTCCCAAGGTCATACATGTAAGAAGGCCAGGATTTGAATCCAGGTTTTCTACCTCTAGAGTAGGTGTATTTTTTGCAATGTGCATGCTTCCTCCTTTTCATTTGGTTTTTTTTTTTATCATAAGTCATTATTTTATTTGGCTTCTGTTTGGGGAAACCAACAGAGTACTTCCTTATAGTTCCTGAAGTTACTATTCTTGACACTAAACATTAATAGTGCTAAACGTAATATTTTCCCTTTCTTTTTGAAAACTCATTACCAGAAGGTTTGCCACAGTCCAGCTTAGGAAAATATCTGTTCTGGTTCAGCAATTTGCATGAGTGAGCATACACCTTGCAAATAGTAGGCACTCAAGTAATGATGGATTTGACAGTCATTTGTTTCTTTCCTTGTTTTACAATAAAGAGCCTTTTATCCCACCAGTATATCTGTCTTGTTCTTAGTTCTGGTCTGTGTCTCCAGTGCTCATATTTTTTGTTGCTTGACAGACAAAACAATTTTTAAAAAAATATAATATGCACTTATTTTAGTAGGTTTCAAAAAGAAGACTAACAGTGTGGTTTTCTCTGCCATACTTCTTTGCTCTGATCCACTGGAGTCACATTGTAATTTTTAAAGGAGAGGACAAACTGTTTAATCAGCCTAGAATTATACGGACCATGACAATATGATTTCATCTGTGTTTTACTGATAAAATTTAAAAGATTTTTTTTCTGCAGTTTCTTAGTACCTCTCCTGCCCTGCTGAAATATCTTTTGTAATAATGAGGACAGTTAAAGAAATGAAACCAGCACATTGATTATATCTGACAGCATATACATCAGGATGATGATTCTCTTTGGAAGTTATCTTGCAGCTATATCTTAGATCATTTCAATACTTAAAGGTTCTGTGCTTTTGTCAGATCTTTACCAATGTAAACTATAGCCCTTCTTTGACTTATTTAATGGTCTTCGAAAGTGATTAGAACTGAAAAATTCATTAGCTTGCAACCAGACACTGATGAATTTAGCTAGGCTGGTTCTCAATCAAAAGATATTCATTATCATGGCATACTCAGTTTGCTGCTCTTCTTCAAAACTTTTGAGAACCCTGCTTTACCCCGCATCGTGATGAGGTATCAAGATGGGACTTGAAAGGAAGCATTTATCTTCCAAATTTAAAAAATACCCTTTTGTTCCTACCTTATAAGTGTATGAAGATTAATTATGTTAAGTGTTTAAGTGTTTAACTGTATATATATATATATGTATATAGCAGGTAGTATTTACATTTATTATAACCAGAACTTTAGTGATACATATCTTCTTAGTAACAGAAATCATACTGGCATATGAAAGCCAAAAAGTGACCTGCTGGGTAATTACATTTACTTGCATCATTATTAAATTCAGTAAGTATGCCTAGCTGATATTTGCATAAAAATATGTATTCATGTAGATATTTAAACGTTTTGTCAAATTCAGCATATAGTATTGATTTATACAATCTATCGTAGAAAATGAGATTTTCATTGATTTTCTCATGTTAACTGACCAGAGGACTAAAAGCAGTAAGAAATTGATGAGAAAAGCAGTGCAGGATAACTAAGCTGTTTACCGTGAGATTGGAAAGCTCATACCCATTCCTATAAGTATCTTCTAAGAAAGGCCAGATATGGATATTAATTTAATTTTAATACCATCTGATAAACATTGACTAAGCATGCTTTTTGAAATGACTAACTTTCTAATCTGCCTTGACATTTCTTTGGGGTGCTGCAAACAGTGATATATTGGTAGCATAAAAAGTGTAATCTTTTTTTTTTTTTAGGAAGGAGATTTTAGAATATGCTGTAGAAATATTTTAAAGTAGAGTAGATTCTCATTTTCCATATTTAGGTACAATAAAACTGAATGATTGACCAAATGACTTTCTGTTTCTTATATACTAATCTGCAGTTTCTAAGATATCTCCATTTTTATCCTAAAAAATAAGACTTGATTCCTGTAATTTAATACCATTAAGATATTAATATGATAGCATATTGAAAGTTTTAAAATATTTTTAGGTTTATAGTGTTGACTGGAGCCAAACCAGAGGTGAGCAGCTTGTGGTGTCTGGCTCATGGGATCAAACATCCAAACTGGTAAGTTAAAGCGTTCAGAACAAACAGATCATTTCCCTCCAAAGTCATCCCCTTTAACAAAGAGTAAAAGAAGAAAGAAAAAGGAAAAGAGAAGCCAGTTCAGCAAAACTAGCCACATCAGCTGAGTGTGACAGAATATGTGGTATTCTAAGCGTGTAATCCCCTAACTCTGCAAATAAAGGATGAAGGTGTCTTGTTTTTGCTTCTTCTAGCCATATTAGTTCTGTGAGGTTTGACATCATCTTAGGAGTGGGAGGAGGAGAGGGAGGAGTTTTTACTTGCAGAAGTAGTGTGTGTGTATAATATTTATGTTTACTTATAAGAAGTACTTATATAACAGTTTAAGGTTTGCAGAATTCTTTACAGATATTATCATTTGATCTTTGCATCAATCCTGGGAAATAGGTGCTATTATTATCCCCATTTTACAGATGAGGAAACTGAGACAGGCAGAGGATAAGTGACTTACTTGCACAGGATCAAATAGCTAGTAAATTGTTGAAGTCAAATTGAACTCAAACCTAGTACTCTATCCACTGTGTCACCTAACTGCCTCATCCCCCAAAATTTCATTGGTAGTCTGTTCAAACTAGGTATTGCTTTTGGGGTTCTCTATACTTGGCCAAGTCACTACCTGTCTCAGTTTCTGTATCTGTAAAATCAGGATAATAGCATCTACCTCCCAGGATTGTCATGGGGATACAGTAAGGTAATATTTAAGTGATTTGCAAATCTTAAACTGCTATATAAATGCTTTGGGAAGGGGGCACATAATTAGCTTTGTTTATGTTAAGAATTTTAAACATTTTGAATTTTATATGTGCATATACAATTATATATACACACATACACACTATACGTGATTCTTTATCTAAATATATCATTCAAATACTAATTTATTCATTTATTTGTAGTGGGATCCAGCTGTTGGAAAGTCACTGTGTACTTTTAGAGGCCATGAAGGTGTCATTTATAGCACGATTTGGTCACCCCACATCCCTGGTTGTTTTGCTTCAACCTCAGGTAAATATGTTGATACTTGTTCAGAAGTTATTGTAGTGAATGGCTTGCCTTGTTTTCTCCAGTAGATGGCATTCTGTATCTTACCATCGGGCAAAAAACAGATTAATAAAAGTTTGTAATTATTATGAGCTTCTTGTTCTGATCTTTATGTTGTTGATTCTTTTCTAGTACGTTGCCAACAGTTACGGTTCCCTAAGGTTTATTTCTTTTTTGATAATCTTGCTCACTACTGATTTTAATAAACTTGTTTGTCTGACCTCATCCGCGATTCTGTTACTATTTTCTTTATTCTTTTGGTTACTATAGACTTAATGTATCTCTCTTAATATAATGTCTCTTTTGCTCTTGCTTGTCTTATTTGAAAGTTTGGTGTGAAGCAACTTTTAAAATAGATATTAGCAAGACTTTTAATTGATAAAAAAATCTTTTTCTATATATGTGCTTAAATTGTGTATAATTTTAAGAAGAAATTAAATTTGGACTTGAAAGCAATGCTAGTATGGTAACCTGGAATTTGGCATATAGTTTAAAAATCATTAGAGGTAAGGGTGTTGGCTATTTTCACTTTTCATCCTTAGTTAGGAAAATGTAAATATTCAAAATAGGATAGATAACATGTTAATTATATTACATATATGAAAGTATAATGTATAAAATCTTATGTGTTTGGTTAAAACAAAAATTGTGAAGGAGGATTCAACACAATTCTTTTCTTTATAAAATGATTTATATGATTTATAAAAACAACTGCCATTACACTTTAAGGTTTAGAAAGCATTTTTCTCACAGCAGTCCTGTGAGACTCTCTTATATCATAAAAAAAAGAAACTGAGTTTCAGAATGGTTAAGCATCTTGCCCGATGTCAGCCAGCTGCCAGGTGGCAAGAGAATATCCCAGACTTCAACCTTCAGGATTCCAAGTCCAGCTTTCTTTCTTCTATGCTAAAGGTGCCAAAGCCAATGTCAGTCATTGTCCAGGTAAATGACAACTTTTTACTGATTTCCCCAAACTTTTACTTCTTAAAACTTTGAACACTGGCTCTCCCTTCTCTGTGTCCTACTAGTTTTCTGTCTCAGTTCACAGTCCAGATATTTCACAGCTCTCCATGTCATTTGGATTGAGAAGTACTGGTCTAAACAGTTTTTTGAATTGCAGGATTTGGCATGAAAAGGTACCTTAGGGGTGGTAATGGTAAGATATAGAGTGTAATTGTTCAACTATATTATTTTGCAGATGTTATTTTTGGAAGTATACTTCCCCAGATAATAAAAACCTTCTTCCAACTGAGCACTTTTACATATATTACCTAATTTTTCTTTGAAATATGTTAAATAGATTGGTTATTAGCCCTGTGTTACAGGTATAGAAATGAAAGTAATGAATGTATAAAGAATGAATGATTTAGTCATACAGTCAAAAGGTGGGGGTTACATTAAAACTCAGGTCTCAGGTCTTCTCAGCTCTGTCCACCAGATCATTCTGCTTCATTAGACACATAAGAAGATAAAACTTGTATTTGTACAATGTGTGCCAAATAAAAAGTATTATTAGATTTGCTTCTTTTAGTTTGATAAAAGAAATAGTTTCTACTGTAATTTTCATCTTTATTGATTTCAGGGCAGCAATGCTTTTGCATTCCATTTTGGAAGCTTTAATTTAAAATGTTTAAATGGTCATATACAATCAGAATAACTAAGCTCATTAGATCCTTGTAGAACTTTTAAAAAACCTTTAACTCTAAACTATTGCAAATAAGCCCAGGTTGTAAATCTGAAATATTTTTAAATTGCTTAAGAGTAATTTTTTTCAATCCATCTTTTTTACTTTGGGTATCAAATCTTATCTAAGATTTTCTCATCTAATTAGTGGCTGATTAGTACTGCCCCCTCCTTTTATCTAATGTCAGCATCTATTAGGTAGAATAAGAGCTATTGTATTATTACCTCATTATTGAATTAATTAGGGTAGTGAGAACCTCAGTGCCCTTGGTTGTTGGATCACTTTGACCTAGCAGTCAGTTTTGCTTGCCTTTATTTTTGTTATTGCATAGAATCTCTTCTACTTCATTATTGGATTTCTTTTTCTTCTTCAGTGACAAAAGTAATAAATGGCTGATGATTTCTAGATGTAGGTGGAAGACATTCAGATTGTGGATTATCTACAGGTGAATTATAGACAAACAGATACTGAAGTTTAACTGATTCGGCTTCTTAAAATCCAGTATCATCAATGATTTTTTTTTTAAAGTCTTAACTTTTGTAGAGAGAGACACTTATTTGAAGAATGTCTTCTCATTATGGAAATGGGCAATATTGCTTTCTTAACAGGATAAGTTGCTTATAGTGTATGTCACCTTGTTTTATTGCTTTTTGGACCATTGATTAATTGTCAATCATTATACAAAGACAAAAAATAGTGAAATAGTTCCTGCCTGCAAAAACTTTTATTATGTTGGGGATTACATATATAAGCATTTAAGCATATTAAAAAATAAGTACAGTGCAATTTTTTGGGAGGAGGCACTCACAGCTGGAGGGATCAGGAAAGGGTTGCCTTTAGGAAAATGATGTTTAGCTTGAATTCTGAAAGAAACTAGGAATTCTAAGAGGCAGAGGTGAGGAAGTAGAAGAGGAGGAGAATTCTGGGAATGGAAGGCAGCCTTTGCAAAGGCACAAAAATGAGTGATGGAATGTCATGTGTGAGGAAAAGCAAGACCAGTGTGTGTGGCTGGACCACAGAGTGCATAAAGAAAGGTAGTAAAGTATAAGACTGGAAAGATATTTTGGGGCCAGATTGTAAAAGGTTGTAAATGTCAGAAAGAGAAATGTGTATTGATCTGAAAGGGAGTCACTGGATTTTATTGAGCAAAGAAATGATATGGTCAGATTGGTGCTTTAGGAATGTTAATAAAAATTCTGCTTTGCTTCTTATATTGGACACAATTTTATTTTTATTTTCAAATTTTAAAACTGTGTTAATTATAGGTGCTTTGTACATAATCTCTTCCATCCCTAACGTTAAGTCTTTTAGGGATTGACCCAATAACGCATTTTTGCTGTCACCTTTTTTTTCAGCCATTTGCTTCCTTTCTAATTTTTAGTCACACTGTAACATAACACTAAACTAGGCAATAGTATCATAATATTTAGAGCCTAAAGTGACTTTGTAGGTCTATATCAGAGTTAAAATTTTGCTAGTATTAATTCACGCAATTTTGAAATGAATTAACTCTCTTCTCTCATATATAGTGATATATTTCACATTATTTAGTGATTTTATTTTAATATTAAATGGTAATGAACAAATCAGTCTTGGAGTTATTTTCAGGCAATTCTTACATGTGTTAATTGATGAATGTTTCTGGGAGGTCCACAGTTTAATTCTATATCTAAAAATTATTTGGTTTGTTCTGTTTTCCACAGAGGCATATTTATCTTCAGTATTTAGTGAAATGTTCCAATAACACCAACAGGGGATGTTAATAATTCTTAATAATCTAGAATAGTTTGATATTAAAATGATTTTATTAATATAGAACTGGCCTTTAGCTCTAAAGCCACTAAAACAAATGAATGGTTTTAGGGGCTCACAATGAATTCTTGCCTTTCAATAGAGTCATCATAAAGACTATATTAAATGTGTTCTCATTTAGAGTAAAACAAGAATGAATCATCAGAGAGAAACTTTTGGCAATTTTCTTTCTTTTTTTTTTTTCAAATGGTTTATTAACTTCTGGTTTACATCATTCATTTCTGCCAGATTTTGAGTTACAATTTTTCCTCCATTTTTACCCTACCCACCACCCCAAAATAGCAGTCCCACAGGATATCCCCAGATCCAATCTGCTCTCTCCCATATCTTCTCCCTTACCCCCTTGGACTTTTCCAGTCGGGCAAGGTGAATCTTTGTGCCCCAATGCCTGTATATCTTATTCCCCAATTATATGTAAAATAGTATTAATAATAGTATTTATATATTTTTAAACATTTGATTTTAAAACTTTGAATTCCAGATTCATTCCCTTCCTCCCTTGTCACGCACCCTTACTGGGAAGATTAAGCAATTCAGTATATGTTGTACATGTGTAGCTATGCAAAACACTACCATAGTAGATATAGTGTAAAAGACTGACTATATATCCCTCCCTCCTATCCCTCCTCCCACTTGGTCTATTCCCTACTTTGATCCTGTACCTTTTCAAAAGTAGGTGCTTCCAACTTCCCTTCCCCCCAGCCTTTCCTCCCTTACATCGTCCTTCCTCTCATCCCCTTCCCCCCTATTCTCCTGTAGGGTGAGATACCCTATTTAGTATGTATGTCATTCTCTCCCTGAGCCAAAGTCAATGAGAATAAGGTTTTGCCTTTTTGTCTTCCTGTTCTTCCCCTCCCTTGTAACTATTTTCCCTTGCCTCTTCTGTATGAGATAGTTTACCCCATTCTGTCTCTCCCCATCTCCTCTCATTATATTCCTCTCTCACCTCTTAATTTCACCTTTTAAGTATCATCCTTTCCTATTAAATTCGAACTGTGCCCTCTATGTATACCTGTAAACATGTATACACACATTCATATATGTATTCATATGCCCATATACCCTTCTTCAACTATTTTCATACTGAGAAAAGTTTCATCAGTTACAATTATCGTTATTTCCATATAGGAATGTAAATAGTTCAACTTTGATAAGTTCCTTATGATTTCTTTTCCCTGTTTACCTTCTCAAGCATCTCTTGCTTCTTGTATATGAATGTCAGATTTTCTATTCAACTCTGTTTTTTTCTTCAAGAATGCTTGAAAGTCCTCTGTTCCACTGAATGACCATATTTTTGCCTGGAACATGATACTCAGTTTTTCTGGGTATATGGGTATCTTGGTTTTAATCCCAGCTCCTTTGCCCTCCAGAATATCATATTCCAGGCCCTTTGATTCCTCAGTGTAGAAGCTGCCAGATCTTGTGTTATCCTGATTGTGTTTCCACAATATTCAAATTGTTTCTTCTTGGCTGCTTGTAATATTTTCTCCTTGATCTGGGAATTCTGGAACCTGGCTATAATATTCCTAGGAATTTTCTTTTTGGGATCGTTTTCAGGAGGTGATAGGTGGGTTCTTTCAACCTCTATTTTGCCCAATGGTTCTAAAACATCAGGGCAGTTTTCCTTGAGAATTTCTTGAAGGATGATTTCTAGGTTCTTTCTTTGGTTATGGTTTTCAGGTAGTCCAGTAATTTTTAATTTACCTCTCCTGGATCTATTTTCCAGGTCAGTGGTTTTTCCTATGAGATATTTCACATTGCCTTCTATTCTTTCATTTGTCTGGATCTGTTTAACAGCATCTTGATTTCTCATAAAGTCACTAGCTTCCATTTGTTCCAATCTAATTCTGAAGGAAGGATTCTCCTCAGTGAGCTTTTGAGATTCTTTTTCCATCTGGCAAATTTGGCTTTTTAAGGAATTCTTCTCCTCATTGCCTTTTTGAGCCTCTTTTGCCATTTGAGTTAGTCTATTTTTAAGGTGTTGTTTTCCTCAGTCAGGCTGTTGACTCCCATTTCATACTTTTCTTACATATTTCTCATTTCTCTTCCCAATTTTTCCTCCACTTCTCTTATCTGCTTCTTAAGGTCCTCTATGGCCTGTAACTAGTCGTATTTTCATTTGGGGCTTTTGGTGCAGGAGTTCTGACCTCCCAGTCCTCCTCCTGTTCCATGCTTTGATCCTCTTTGCCCCCAAAATAGGAGTCTAATGTTGAATTTTTCTGTTTATTTTGTTTCCTTTGCCTAGGCATGTTGCCACTCAATTACTTGAATTTTGGGCTTATTGCCACAGTAAGACTGCCACCAGCCAGGGGAGCTTCCGTCCTAAACACTGGGGTTTTCTCAGTTGCTGGAGGTATTAGTTGGGTGTCCTCTCTGAAGCCTCCACACACTCTGGCAAGCTGGTCACATACCCCAGGACCTCCACCCTAGAACACAATCCAGATCCAAGCAGGTTAAAGCAAGAGCAATTACCACCCCCCCTCCCCGCCCCAGACTGGTCGCCAGATCTGCCTACAGTCTGCAGGCTAGGAGCTGAAGTTGCTGTGTGGCTGAGGCTGTGCTGAAGTGTCTCAGCAGCTTTTTGCCCTTGTGGCAAAAGCCAGACACTCCCAAGTACTGGTCCCAGAGTCCAAACTGCACTGACCTTTCACTTCATCCTTGGCATATATGTGTTGGTAATTCTGGAAATGCCACAGCTGTTGGTGATCTATAGTCCCTCCAGCTGGCTGCTGGTCTGGCCACTCTGGGGCTAAAACCTCTGGCTCACTTGGGGCTGGGCTCGCTCCCAGAGTTCTGTGCTGGCCGCTCCCTGCCGGGCTGCCGGGCTGTCCTCAGTGGGAGGTTAGCTTCTCTGTGTCATTTTATGGGTTCTGTAGCTCCAGTTTGTTCAGAGTCCCCTTTTACATGGATCGGAAGTGGTGGGAGCCAGAGCTACGCTAAAGTGCTGTTTGTACTCCGCCATCTTGACTCCACCCCCAGCAATTTTCATAACTAAATAAATTTAAGGGCTTGGTGTTGTGTTTGGAAATACAATTTTCTGCCTCAGTTTCCTCATCTGTGAAGGATTTGCATTACATGAATTCCAAGGTCCTTATTAACTTTAAGTCTATGATCCTGCCTTAGACATTGTTGAGAACTAAGTACAGTTTTCCTTGCCTTAGCAATGTTATACTGTCCTTAGATTATAGTCATGTTTTATAAATAAAAAATATTGATTTCTTCATTTGTGTCCATATGTCCAGGTTCTTATTCTAGTAGTGATTGAGTTTTAAATATTTTAACAAAAAATTATAAACTAATTATAATTATAAACTAACTGGTTATTTAAATGTCAGGCCAGAATCGTGTATTAAAAGCTCTTTGTTTGGATTGAGTCATATGCACCTTGTCTTTTCCCATGTGTCTTTTGTATAGTGTGGTATATGTAATGTTGACATTGGATTTAGAAAATAGAACAATCACCTATGACTAAAGAACAAAACCTCAGCAGAATTTAATGACTTGCATATTGGGAGTTTCCAATATGATGTCAGAAATTAGCTTTTTATATCACATGTACAGTATAAACAGCTCTTAAGAACAATATCCTTTTAGTGAACAGAATTCTTTGGTGTTAAATAATAATAGAAAAGATCCTTTATGACATTTCTCTGATGGGACCTATTTGTCACAAAAACACTGACTTTAATACTCTAAAAGTAAAGAAAAAAGGTTGTTTGATGAAAATCAAGAATTACTTCTACAAATAAATGATTCTATTCTTATTTCCTTTTTGTTATTTTCATTTGAATCTGAGTTGGAGTATGGCAAAAATCATGTTACTGGCCATATGATTTTTTAAAAATTCATTAGAAACTTTGTTCAAGTAATTATTACCCTGAGGTAATGACATTCATCAAGGTGGTTAACAAGCTTTTCTTTTTTAACAACATGGCTAAGTAACACTATCTTTCCCTTAGCTCTTATGTTTTTCTCTTCCTTCTTTTTGCAACTCTATTACCAAAATAGTGAAAGAGGAAAAGTGTAGGTTTTGATTGAAGTAAAAGAGTTGACAGAATTACAGATTGTCAGAATTAAAAAGGATCTGAAAAACTATCCTTTTTAAAATAGCTGCATAGTTATCCTTTATATCATTTGAGGGTGAAGTATAGTCTGACTTGCAGATTTGGGAAAAGAATGGCATTAAAGGGTGGTATACTTGTTGGGGGGTTTTGTTGTATATAAACTATATTAATGCTTAACTTGATGAAACTCAGATGATTTAGGAAGAAATTTTCTTAAAACCTTGACATCTTCAGGATAGAATATTACTCAGTCACCTTCTTTCTTCTTTCTGCTATTTCCCCTCCCCTCACCCATCTATTTGAGTATTTCCTCCAGCAGTGAAATCTCAGTACCAGGACACTTCATTCAATATAATTCTTGTCTGGGACTTTCCCATGGGGGAAAAACCAACATGCTGGAGGCCTTTCTTTGCTTCTTTTTATATATATGTATACATATACATATACATATTTGTTTCCCCCATCAAAAAAATTGTAGAATAAATAAACAAATAAATTCCAACCTCCATAAACACACAAAACAGCACAAAACTTAATTGTGAATTATTGTACGTATATTCTTTTTTTTTGGAGGGGCAATTGGGGTTAAGTGACATGCCGAAGGTTACATGGCTAGTAAGTGTTAAGTGTCTGAGGCCAGGTTTGAACTTAGGTTCTCCTGACTCTAGGGCCGGTGCTCTCTTGACTGTGCCACCTAGCTGCCCCTTGTACATATATTTTAATATTTGTACATTGACAAAAGAAACAAATACTAGATGTAGTATTAACCAAGGTAGCACCAGTTTCACTCATTATATTTACAGTTAGTTGGGGCATCTCATAATTGGAGGTTGAATTTTCCATTGAGCTCTGCTTTTTTCATCAGGAAGGTCTGGAAATTCGTTATATCGTTGAATGATCATCTCCTTGCCTGGAAGAATATGTTCAGTTTTGCTGGGTAGGTGATCCTTGGTTGTAACCTGAGCTCTTTTGCCTTGCGAAAAATTATATTCCACTTCCTTCAATCTTTCAGTGTAGAGGCTGCCAGATCCTCACTGTGGTTCTGTGATATATGAATTGTTTCTTTCTGGCCGCTTGTAGTATTCCTGGAGTTTGGCCATATCTCTCGGACTTTTCAATGTGGGATCTCTTTCAGGAGGTGACTGGTGGATTTTCTTGATTTCTATTTTACCCTCTGGTTCTAGTATCTCAGGGCAGTTTTCCTTGATGAGCTCTTGGAAGATGTTGTCCAGGCTCATTTTTTCATCATGATTTTCTGGTAGGCCTATGATTCTCAGATTATTTCTCCTGGATCTGTTTTCCAGGTCATTTATTTTTCCATTGATATATTTTACCTCTTTTTCTAATTTTTCATTCTTGATGAATGAAAGAATCAGTTTGACTGATTCTTGGTTCCTCATAGAGTTATTTGCATCAATTTGGTTGATTCTAGTTTTTAGCAAATTATTTTCCTCTGTTAGTTTTTGAAGCTCCTTTTCCACATCACATATCTTTCTTTTTAAGGAGCTGTTTTATTAATTGTAATGTTTTTCTAATTTTGCAATTTTGATTTTATAAGAATTATTCATTTTATCTTCTATATCTCTAATTTGGTTTTCAAAGTTCTTTTTGAGCTCATCTAAGAATGCTTTCTGTGCTTGAGACCCTGTTGAGGCTTCAGCTGTGGGTTTGGAGTCAACACTATCTCCCTCTGAATTTGGTTCCTCCCTCTCACAATAGTAGGACTCGAGTCTTTGTCCTTACAGTCTGCTTTCTACCCATTTTGAGGCCTGGCCCTAGCCATGCCCTTCCTCTAGGGTTCCCCACCCTTTACTGTTTAAAGTTTTGCACTGGGGCAATAATTACTGTGTTTCAGAGTCAGAGGAGGGGATTGGAGCAGCTGGGGTTCACTCTACCGTCCTGGTCCCTGGAAGTCCAGATAGGGGCTTTTAAAATTTCTAGGCTATATTTCTAATTTCTAAAATTTCTAAAGTAGCTGCTACCCCTGCCAGGAGCCCTGCATTTGACTCTTACCCTGCTCTGTCCAGTCTTAGTCCTGCAGTGATAGGCCTGGCAGTGGCCCTTGTGATTGGTAGGTCAACTTGCTGCCAGGTTTATCAGACCTCTGCGTGCTGGAGCATCCAGGCCTCTGGGCCTCCCGGGGTCATATCCAGTAGATTTTCCAAGGGTTCTCTGGAACCTCTCAGATCAGAATTTTTAAACCTTTCGAAATTTTATGTCTTTGCAGTGTTGTTAATGTGTACATTTTTCTCTTGATTCTGTTCACTCCACTAAACATTAGTTCATAAAAGTCTTCCTAGGTTTCTTTGAATCCATCCCCTTTATCATATTGTTGTTGTTGTTTTGAAGCATTGTGGCTCTGTTACCACAAAAAGATCTGCTTCAAATACGTCTGTGTGTGTGTGTGTATGCTTTTTCTCTTTCTTTAATTTCTTTGAGGTATAGGCTTTGTAGTGGTATCACTGACAGATATTCCTCATTCAGTGACTTTTGGGGCATTGTTAACTGTTGCTTTCCAGATTGGCTGTAACTAGTTTAAAGCGCCACCAAGCAGTGCATTGAGGTGACTCTTCCTGTTGAGCTCCTACCATGTGTCATTCCCCCCCCCCTTTTTTTTTTTACTTTTTCAATCTGTTGGGTGTGAAATATGACTTCAGAGTTGCTTTAATTTGCATTCTTTTAATTAGTGATTTGGATCATTTTATTTATGTGACTTTTGATAGCTGGAGTAGAATTTATTATGCTTCAGCTGAAGCAAAGAAAGCAGGGTAGCAGTCATAATCTCAGGCAAACCAAAAGCAAAAACAAATCCAATTCAAAGAAATAAGGAAGAAAACTATCTCTTCCTGAAAGGTACCATAGACAGTGTAGTCATATCAGAACTAAACATGTATGCACCAAATGGTATAGCATCTAAATTTTTGAAAGAAAAGTTGAATAAGTTATAGGAAGAAAAAGTAAAAACTGTACTAGTGGGGGACCTCAATTATCCCCTCTCAGAACTAGATAAATCTATTCAAAAAATAAAAAAGAAAGAAGTTAAGGAAGTGAATAAAATTCTGGAAAAGTTAAATATGATAGATTTCTGGGGAAAATTGAATGGGGATTGAAAGAAATATACCTTTTTCTCAGTAGTACATGGTACCTACACAAAAATTGATCATGTATTAGGACATGAAAACTTCTCAATCAAATGCAGAAAAGCAGAAATAGTAAATACATCCTTTGTAGATCATAATGCAATAAAAATTACATTCAATAATGAATGATGGAAAGAGATTAAAATTAATTGGAAACTAAATAATCTAATCATAAAAAATAAGTGGGTCAAAGAATGAGTCATAGAAACAGCTGATAATTTCGTTAAATAAAATGACCACAGTAAAACAACATACCAAGATTTATGGGATGTGGCCAAAGTGATACTTAGGGGAAATGTTATGTCTCTGATTACTTAAGTCATTAAAATAGAGAAAAAGCAGATCAACAAATTGGGTATACAACTAAAAAACTAGAAAACAAATTAAAAGTCCCCAATTAAATGCCAAATGAGAAATCCTGAAAATCAAAGGAGAGATTAATTAAATTGAAAGCAAGAAAACCATTGAACCAATAAAACTAGAAGCTGGTTTTATGAAAAAAAAAAAAACAACAACAACAATAAAATAGATAAATCATTGGTTAATTTGATTAAAAAAAGGAAAAAAGAAAACCAAATTACTAGTATCAAAAATGAAAGGAATGAATTAATTATCAATTAAGAGGAAATTAAAGAAAATTGTTAGGAATTATTTTGCCCAGTTGTATGCCCATAAATTTGACAATCTAAGTGAAATGGATGAATATCTACAAACATAAATTAACTAGATTAACAGAAGAACAAAGAAAATAAATAACCCAGTCTTGGAAAAAGAAATTGAACAAATCATCATTGAATTTCCTAAGAAAAAATCCCCAGGCCCAGGTGGATTCACAAGCAAATTCTACCAAACATTTAAAGAACAATTAATCCGCATACTATATCCACTGTTTGGAAATATAGGCGAAGAAGGAGTTCTACCAAAATCCTTTTACCACCTGATTATGGTGCTGATACCTAAAACAAGTAGGGCCAAAATAGAGAAAGGAAATTATAGACCAATTTCCCTGATGAATATTGATGCAAAAACTTTAAATACTAGCAGAGATCACAGCAATATATCACAAGGATCATACACTATGACCAGGTGGGATTTATACTATGAATGTAGGGCTGGCTCAGTATTAGAAAAACTATCAGCATAATTGCCTATATTAAAAACAAAACCAACAGAAATCATATGATTGTCTCAATAGATGCAGAAAAAACCTTTGACAAAATACAGCATCCATTCCTATTAAGAACACTAAAGAACATAGGAATAACTAGAGCTTACCTTAGAAAGATAAGTAATATTTTATCTAAAACCATCAGCAAGCATTATCTGTAATGGGGATAAGATAAGCTAAAAGCCTTCCCAGTGCAATCAGGGGTGAAGTAAGGATGCCCACTATCACCTCTGTTATTTAATATTGTTCTAGAGATGTTAGTTAACACAATACAAGAAGAAAAATAAATTAAAGGAATTAGAATAGGCAATAAGGGAACAAAACTATCACTCTTTGCAGATGATATGATACTATACTTAGAAAATCCCAGAGGATCAACTAAAAAGATACTTGAAATTATTAACAATTTTAGCAGAGTTGTCCACATAAATCATCAACATTTCTTTATTACCAACAAAATCCAGCAGCAAGAGATAGAAAGAGAAATTCCATTTAAAATAACTGTAGACAATATAAAATACTTCCTGCCAAGGCAAACCCAGGAACTATATAAACACAACTATAAAACACTTTTCATACAAATAAAGTCAGCTCTAAACAGTTGGAAAAATATTAATTGCTTATGGGTACACCAAGCCAATATAATAAAAATGATAGTTCTGCCTAAATTAATCTCAGTGCCATCTAAACAGACTATCAAAAATTATTTTACAGGGGTGGCTAGGTGGCGCAGTGAATAGAGTGCCGGCCCTGGAATCAGAAGGACCTGAGTTCGGAGCCGGCCTCAGACACTTAATCCACACAAACAGAAACCTAGCCGTGTAACCTTGGGCAAGTTACTTAACCCCAATTGCCCTAAAGGGGCGGCTAGGTGGCGCAGTGAGTAAGAGTGCCTCACTGCCGGCCTCGGAGTTTGGATGACCCGAGATCAGATCCGGCCTCAGAAAATGAGCACCCACGCATAAATAATGACTAGCCGTGTAACCTTGAGCAAGTTACTTAACCCCAATTGCTTTAAAAAAAAAAATTATTTTACAGAGCTAGAAAAAATAGCAATTCATTTAGAAGAACAAAAGCTCAAGGATATAAAGGGAATTGATGAAAAAATTCAAAAGAAAGGTGGTCTAGCTGTATTAGATCTCAAACTATTATAAAGGAGTAATTTTCAAAACAATCAGGAACAGGCTAAGAAATAGTGGTAGATCAATATATTGTAAATATATCGAAATGGAACATAGCATTCCAAATATCTGACCAGTACAGAAACTAGGAAAAATGTATTTTCATGAATTCATTTATGAGGAGGATTAGCAGCCATAGTAATGAAAAATCCATCCCTTGGATTAGTACCCTAATTCAGTTCTGACCCAAAGAAAAGAGTCCTATATTTTTATTTAAGTGATCCATCCTTGCTTTTGTAATTTGGAAAGTCATAGCCAAGTTGTATAGTAAAGAACAATGTTTGGAGATGAGTAATTTAAAGAGTCAAATGTTTTCTTGGCACTTTGAAAATGTATATATAAAAGAGGATAATACTTTAAAAAAAAAAAAAAGACTTTGTAGGACTTGTTCTGCTTAGTTCAAGTAGCCAGAACTAGGAAAAATGGGTGGAAGTTGTAAGAGGCAAATGTAGGTTTGATATTGGGGGAATTTTTCTAAAAATTAGAACTCTATAAAAGAGAAATGGATTCCTTGGGGTAGTAGTGTATTCCTTTTCATTTGAGGACTTCAGGTGAAGGCTGTATATTCTTGTCATGTGTATTGTAGAGGGGAATTATTTTTAGGCATGATTGTACTAGGTGGCTATTGAGGTCTATTCCATCTCTGAACTTAATATGGTTCTATGAAACATTCAAAGGCAAGAAGGGAGCCTGGCAGTGAAAAAATAAAGCACTGAAAGATCATGACTATCATATCTAGAAAGTTGACAACAAAGGAAAGTCAGGAAAAGTAGAGTGATAAGGAAAACTTGCCTGTATTCAAACCTCTGATGGTCAGTTATTGACTAAGTACAGATCAAGGCCAAAGAACTGGAAAATCAGGTAGTTCTTGAGTGGACCATTATGGTATTATATTATAAAGCAGAACTTAAATGTTACTTAGCTCTAGATACTAGTATCAGTGCAGAATTTATATTTAAAAAATATTTGAGAAAGGAAGTATCTTTGAATTATATATAAATGATAAACTATCTTTTGAGTCATGAAACTGAATTATTGCTGCTAAAGACTCCATATAATTTAATATATCACTAAAATGCCTACAATTTCAGACTCTAGTAGTTAAAATAAAGATTATTCTACTGCAAAAAAAGTCAAGAGTACATCTCTTATACATCTGGCATTTCAATTAAATTAGCTAGTTTGGGTCCAATAGACTTCCTCTTGTTAAACCATTTCATGGTACTACTATAATGGTTCCTGATGTACTCAATCTTATTTTACCTCTCTCTTACCTATCAGTGTAAATCAGTGTTTTGGTTTTTCCTATTAACATCCTTCCTTTTAAATGGTGTAACTGTGCATTTAAATACATTTGGTTTTGATGTCAAAGGAGGCCATGGTACTGATTAGATAAGATGGGAATTTGGGTGGCCACTGCATCATCACAGAAGTTTGATAAATGTCTGGCAGACAGTGAAAGACCAGACATCTGGGAAATGTGATTAAAGAAATGGCATAAATAAAAATGTCCTGTTGGCTAAAAGGTTCTAGTGAGTCATTGTACCATTTGGCCAGAAGGTCTCTTTTCTACCTGGAGAACATTGATGAAAATAAGGTGCCAAATACACTGAGCAGAATCTACTGTAAAATAAATGTAAATCTTTTCATCCCAGTGACCATTAGCCTCCTGCAAAGCAAAGAGTTATCTCTTGCAGCTTCTTTATGGGAAACATTCCTTTCAGATAATCACATAATTTTTGTGCTTTTAAATTAGAAGAAAGAAAAAAAAAGAATGACATTTTAAAAATGCACAATATAGTATCAATAGAACAGTGTCAGTTCCATTTTGATGTCACCAAATATGAGTAATAAGCCTTTTTTAGCATTGTGGTTGTACCATAGAAGTTTAGGAGAATAGTCATCTTTCAAATCCTAAAAGACATTTTAGATGTAATTTTATGTTATGGTTCTTTGAATCATTTAAGCATTCATGACATTTAATGATGAGAGTGAGAATATGGCCCCTGAACACTAAAAACAGTGCTTTTGTTATAGCTCTAACACATTTTGTTGTCTGAGATACAGTGTTTAATTGGATGCAGCTACTGAATTCTATTATTGAGTAAGTTGAGTTATTTTCCATATTCAATACAGAAATCAGAAAGTTAATATAACATCAATAAAGAAAGGTATTGTATTTGGGTTTTTTTTTTTTGGTAACTAAAAACATCAAAGGACTACATCAAGGATCATTGTGAAAAATTAATATGTTTCCTTCTCTTAATCTTTTGATTCTAGACTCTTGTGTGTTTAGTGATAGATATGTTTATATATTTTAAGCTGGCACATTTTCATATCCTGTCCTATTGCCATCTTGTCCTTTAATTTCTCTTCCTGCTTTCTGTAACTACTAAGGTGATAGAACAGTTTTTTACACACCCTTAAATATTAACCAAAGAGCTTCAATATGGTTAACAAAAAAATTAGATTAATAATTTTCATTAACCATATTGACATCTCCTAGAGTTTTAGTTAGTGGCCCAGTGTCTGAATATAGTTTTTGTGGTATTGATTATGCTTTCAGGATCCTATAGGATTACAATAAAATAAAACATCATTAATTTAAAGAACTAGAAAACAGAAGATTGAAATAATTGAGTTGGCTGGAATCAATGAAGTCCCATTCTAAATTTGAATTATTGAATATTCATCTTTGCTTGTCCATCTTGTAGAAGAAACTCAAAGTATGGTGCGCTGCTTTCTGCATAACAGGCCTTGAATAAATATTGGTTGGATTGAGTTGACATCTTTTGATGGAATCCACTACTTGACATTTTTTAGAAAATTAATATCAATAAGTTTAAGGACATTTGCTATATTTCCCACGAGTAAAAGCTTAAGTAGTAGTAACTTTATTATTATAGATATTTAGAACCAAAAGCTATTCAACTATTTGAACCAAAAACTATTATGAACTAGTTACATGAGTATATATAAATTCATTGGAAGGTATTAACACTTTTCTTACTTGATAGGGAGAGATAGCATAGCATATTGAATGGAAGGCTGAACTTTTAAGTGAGGAAGATTTGGGTTCAGATGCCACCCCCAGACACTTACTTGTTGTATGACATTAGACAAGACCTTTCTTGGTCTCAGTTTTCCCGTTTTTAAAATGAGCATGAAAATACTGGTCATACTTAGGAATAGGGTTGTGAGAATCAAATGAGATAATGTAAGTAAAGTGCTTTGCACACTTCGAGGGGTTTATATAAATGTCAAATCTTATTATCCTTGTTATTATAAATTGATTTCCAATGTTTTTAAAATGCATTGAGCATCTTTGACTTAACATAATAATACTGTAGCTAGTTTATATCATTGCTTTGAATGCTGGCACACCAGGAAGACTTTTTTTTCCCCAAATGCTTTATTAACTCCTGGTTTACA
>WOXC01005600.1:0-16272 GCA_011680675.1 Gymnobelideus leadbeateri | reverse complement strand
GGGGAAAACATGAGTGGGTTGCAGGCCATAGAGGGCCTTAAGAAGGACTTTAAAAATCAAATAAGAGAAGTGGAGGAAAAATTGGAAAGAGAAATGAGAAGGATGCAGGAAAAGTATGAAATGAGGGTGAACAGCCTGACTGAGGAAAACAACACCTTAAAAAATAGACTGACTCAAATGGCAAAGGAGGGCCAAAAGGGCAATGAGGAGAAGAATGCCTTAAAAAGTCGAATTTGCCAGATGGAAAAAGAAACTCAAAAGTTCACTGAGGAGATTCATTCCTTCAGAGTGAGACTGGAGCAAATGGAAGCTAATGACTTTATGAGAAATCAAGATGCTGTTAAGCAGATCCAAACAAAAGAAAGATTAGAAGGCAGTGTGAAATATCTCATGGGAAAAATCACTGACCTGGAAAATAGATCCAGGAAAGACAATTTAAAAATTATTGGACTACCTGAAAGCCATGATCAAAGAAAGAACCTAGACATCACCCTTCAAGAAATTCTCAAGGAAAACTGCCCTGATGTTTTAGATCCAGGGGGCAAAATAGAGGGTGAAAGAATCCACTGATCACCTCCTGAAAAAGATCCCAAAAAGAAAACTCCCAGGAATATTATAGCCAGGTTCCAGAATCCCCAGATCAAGGAGAAAATACTACAAGCAGGCAGGAAGAAACAATTTCAATATTGTGGAAACACAATCAGAATAGCCCAGGACCTGGCAGCTTCTACACTGAGGGAGAGAAGGGCATGGAATATGATATTCCAGAGGGCAAAAGAACTGAGAATGACCCAAGGGTCACCTACCCAGCAAAACTGAGTATTTTGTTTCAGTGAAAATATGGTCATTCAGTGGAATAGAGGACTTTCAAGCATTCTTGAGGAAAAACCAGAATTGAATAGAAAATTTGACATCCAGACACAAGAAGCAAGAGATGCCTGAGAAGGTAATCAGGGAAAAGAAATCAAAAGGAACTTATCAAAGTTGAACTATTTACATTCCTATATGGAAAAGCAATAACTGTGACTGATGATACTTTTCTCACTATGAAAATAATGGAAGAAGGGTGTGTGGTCATATGAATACATATGTGAATGTGTGTGTATATGGTTACAGTTATATATGGATAGAGGGCATAGGTTGAATTTGTTGGGAAGGGAGAATGCTCAAGGGATGAAATTATGAGGTGAGAGAGGAAAGTGGCAAGAGGAGATGGGGAGAGACAGGGTAGGGTAAACTATCTCATGTAGAAGAAGCAAGGGAAGTGGTTGCAAGGGAGGGGGAGAATAGGAAGGCAAAAAAGGCAAAACCACATTCTCATTGAATTTGGTTCAGGGAGAGAATGACATACATACTGAATGGGATATCTCAACCTGCAGCAGAATAGGGGGAAGGGGGATGAGAGGAGGGATGATGGATGGGAGGGCATCCTTGGGGAGAGGGGAGGTTGGAAGTACCCACTATAGAAGAGGGACAGGATCATGTAGGGAATGGACCAGGTGGGGGTGGGATGAGTCGGAGGGAATTATAAGCAGCCTTGTACAATATATCTACTATGATAATGGTTTGCATAGCTAGACATGTACAACATATACTGAATTACTTATCTCCCCAGAGGGCATGGGTGACAAGGGAGGAAGGAAACAGATCTGAAATTTGAGGTCTTAAGATTAAATGTTTCAAATATATATAAATACTATTATTAATAATCTTTTGCTTATAATTGGGAGATAAGATGTGCAGGCATTGGGACACAAAGATTTACCTTCCTCTAATGGAAAAGTCGAAGGGGGTATGGGAGAAGGTATGGGAGAGAGCAGATTTCAGGAAGCGCTATCTTGTGGGACTGCTATTCTGGGAGGTTGGGTAGGGGAATAACGGGGGGAAAATGATTGTAACTCAAAATCTGGCAGAAATGAATGATGTAAAACAGAAGTTAATAAAGCATTGGTTTAAAAAAATACATTACAATATGAGAGTCAAGAATTAAAAAATCACTAAGGAATCATAAATTTACATGCACTCAGCTATCTTACAGTGAAATACACATTCTCTTCATATTCTGTGTGCAGTATACACATATTTAATTCATGTACTATGAATGACCATATTCTTCCAAGACTATGTTAAATTCAAGGTTTTTAAAATAACTGTAGCTAATTTAGCTTCCCAAGAGTTAAACTGGTACAGCTGTTATAGTTATTAACAGTCATTATGAATATCATTATATTATAAAAGATAAAGAAAAAAATAATACAGAATAATATGAAACTATGCAGATTGGTTTCATATTTTGAAGAACTGTTATATAAAAAAGAAAATCTTAATCTTCTATCATAACCACATTGTATATGCACTATTTATGTATATCAACAGTTTTTATTGTTCTACACACAATGTCATATATTAGGGAGGGAAAGGGAATTAGTAGGACAAAAATCTGTTTGTGTAGTATGAGTTGGTAAGTATAAAGCAAAACTTTGCTTGTTTCACAGTTTAGTCTATAATGGATTCGGAATCCATCTACATGCCGTTCAAATATCTTAACAGCAAGTAATAGAAGTGTAGATCTACCTAGCCAGGTCCTTGATGTAGGTCAGTCTATATTTCTCTTGGACTTATTGACTAAGGTATATTAGTCCCATTTTCATTGTAGAGACAGACAGACAGAAAGAAAGAAAGAAAGAAAGAAAGAAAGAAAAAGAAAGAAAGAAAGAAAGAAAAAGAAAGAAAGAAAGAAATATATAAATTGATATATTCACTGTTGTAGGATATATATAGCAATTGTTTTTCTTACATTTTCAATTGGTTTAACCAAAAGAGTACATTGGCTTATATTATTTTGACTCAAAGGAGTAATTCTTCTTGATCCATGGAATCTCAGAAACTTTGGAAATGTTTCCTATCAGCAGAAAATATATCTATATATGATTTTTGGTTACTAGAAGAATTATTACTCTCTTAATATAGAGGAAGTTTTGTTATAACACAATATTGTTCTTAAAGTAACTTTAAATTAATGCCTCAAATGCCATCTTGGAACATCAAAGCCAGCAAAGATCAGGGTGAGAATTATTTTCTAATCTGAGGTAACTTGAGAGTACGGCAAGAGTGGTTTGTTGCATCAGGTTGGAGGCCTGAGTAAACACACATTGTGGCTGTGCCAGTGGTGGGCCTTGCAGCTGCCAACATCAGCTTCAGGAATTCTCAGCCCAGAGATAGAAAGGGCTTTAAGCAACTGATCAGAGAGAAATTACAGGACACCTTTTGTAGGTACTGTGTGCAGTTGGTACATATTAGCAATTCTGTTGCCCATGCACAGTTCTGTGTTGCAATTCTTTGGAGAGAAGCACTTGTACTACATCACAACTCCCTTAGTGACACATGAAAAAGGATAGAATTCTGTTAAATAAAACAGCAGCACAGGTTTATGAATATTAAAAATACTATCGAAATACCACAATAAATAATGACCAAGTTCAGGGCTTTAGATATAACTCCAGGCCTCAGGGAAAAAAGGCTGTAGAGTAATGAGGAGTAGAAATATAGGTGGTGTGGATCACCACTTCTCTGCTCAAAAATATATCATAAATATGACATTTTACCTTGACCAAGACATAGAATTTGGTTTTGTAACCGGACATTGGAAAGGTCACAACTCATGAGTTATTGTGAAGTAGTACCGATTTCTCTATTCTGCTATTTCTTGAAGAAATCCAAAAAAGCCATTTCAAAATCTAAATTATTCTAAAATGTCCTCTAATCTATCAGTTGCACTGGAACAGATTCATTTTTTCCAAAATGTATTATAGAAGAACTGACTATGCAAGTCAGTTAAGTTAATCTTTGTTTCTTTTGATTCAGCTAAGGTTGCTTTATTTTTATAGGATGTAACAGGAGGTGGAACAAGGGAGATGATGAGTGAATTGAAGTCTTCCTTAAAACATTCTAAATTAATGGTAATAGAATTGATTGGTCCTTAACTAATAGGACCTAGAGAACTCCTTGTGATTGGTTGTCTGGAGAATAACCTTTCCTCCTTTCAAAGAGCAGCAATCTTGGTGGGGGGAGGGGTAGGAGTGCAAGGGATTTCACTCTTCCATCACCACTACCAGGAGAATCAATAGAATTGTGCAGTGGAAATACATGGCAATTTAAGAAAAAAAATGAGGTCCACATTGTCTAAGGAAGAAGTTCAAGTCCCTGAACCTCCTGGGAAGGAATTCATTGGGTGTTGAATATGATAGGCAAAAAGATGCCTTCTAGTTTTCTAAAAAGAAAATCTATTTTCTGACTAGCACAAGATTTGAAAAATATTTATGGTTCTCCCCAAGTAAAATATTTTTTTCAGTTTGAGAATTCAGGCAATGGAGCATTTATATAGATAATTCCTGATGTAGCACACACCTTGGAAAAAAAAAATCATAGTTGAAATGTTTCCTTGGCAGCATCATACTTGAGGAGGAAAGCCAATGAGTTACTCAAATATTACAGGTCCAATGAGAAGCATTTACTGGGAAAAATTCAGGGCCTTGGGTACAACTGTGGGCCCTATGGCTAGAGGCTATAGAGGAATAACAGACTAGTGCTCACTTGCTTTTTAGGTCAACAGATAAAGAAGACGTATTGCCATCAATAGCCTTACAATTTAGCTTTAGCAATATTGTCTTTTAACACAAGTGCTAAACTAGATACTAGAAACTAAAGATGGCAATGGCCATTCATCCTTTAAACTTCAGTTTCAAAAGATTATCAAATCCTTACATACATGGTATTGATTGAACCCATATGTAGTTATGGGTGGAGTTGCCTAGAGAGAAGTACTTCCAGTACCTCACAAGGAAACAGGGGTCTTGATCACAGTTCTAAGGCAAAGAGTTCTAGCATTTGTGACTGAAGAAGATCAGGGGACCTGGTCACAATTACAGGGTCAGGAGGATCACTAGTGCTTGTGGTTGCAGGAGGAAAGGGGATTTTCTTGGGAAAAGAAACTCGGGACAGTGCTTTCTCATACACAGGTGAGAAGAGTTCAAGATCAAGAAATAGGCTTAAAAAAGTGAGAAAATTTAAAAAAAGAAGAAGAACTTAATTATACAGAGTGACTACAGTGTCAAGGAAGGCAAATACACAACTCAGAAGAAGACAATATTAAAACAACTACACCCAAAGTCTCAAAGAAAAATGCTAATTCAACTAAAGCCACAAAAAGAATTTCTACAAGAGTTTAAAAAAAGAGATGATAGTATTGAAGAAAAATTGGGAAAAATAAATTAATGTAATGCAAGAAAATTATTGAAATAAAATTAAAAGCATGATAAAGAGGAACAAAAATACTGAAGAAAATAACTTACAGAACAAAATTAGTTAAATGATAAAAGTGAAACAAAGGTTTAATAAAAAAAGAACATCTAAAAAAGCAGAATTGGACAAAAGAAAAAAGATATGAAGACTCACTAAGGAAAATACTTCCTAAAAATAATTAGAATAGGGAAATAGAAGCTAATAACTCTATGAGATATCAAAAAAGAGCCCTGATATCATAGAACCAGAGAGTTAAATAAAAATGGAAAGAATTCACAAATTACCGTCTGAAAGAAATGCCAAAATGAAAACTTCCAAGGATATTATAGTCAATCTAAATTCCATAGGGATAAGAGGAAATATGTGAGCTTCCTGAAAGAAACAATTAAAATAACATGGAACTCACACCAATGAGAAATTATAAATTCTGGAGGGGTTGAGGTAGAATAGCTATTCTAATAATTTTTTTTGTGGAATTATATACTAGTTCAATCATTCTAGAAGGTATTTTGGAGATATGCCCAAGGGCACGCTGTGTACACTTTTTGATTCAGAAATATTGCATCCAATCTATATTCCAAAGACATCAAAGAAATAGGGCTTATGTGTAGAAAAGAAATATTTATAGCAGTTCTTTTAGAGGTGTTAAAGAATTAAAAATTGAGAGGATGCTTATCAATTTGGAAATGGTTGAGCAAGTTGTAAAATATGATTATGATGGAGTACTATCGTTCCATGAGAAATGATGAGAGGGAAAGTTTCAGGGGAAAAACACACAGGAAGACCTATAAGAACTGACACAAAGTGAACAGAACAACTGCAGAAAATAGCAGTGTTGTAATGATCAACTGCGAAACACTTGGCTGCTCTGATCAAATGCAATGATCCAAAGCTTGGATTTCAGTTTCAATTTCAAATTATTCATAATAAAAAATTCTATCCACCTCCAGAGAGAGAACTGATGAACTCCTGGGTGCCAATTAAGGTATAATTTTCTTTATTTAATTTTTAATATAACTAATATGGAAATAAATATTACATGATTTCACATATATAATTTATATCATTTTGTTCACTTTCTCTGTGGTTGAAGAATGGACCAGAGGGAGGAAGAGAATATGGACCTAAAAATTTAAAATTTGAAAAGAATGTCAAAAATAAATACATAAATATTTTACAAGAAGAGTCTATTGGAACTCCTTCTGGACTTTTGTATTCAGGCAACCATGTCTACCCAGATGACACACAAATGTATATATCTGGCCATAATCTTTCTTATGAACTCAAGTCCTATAGATTCATTTTCCTATAATGACATCTCTCTCAGATTTACAATTCTACCTTAGTATCAATTTGTTCTAAATGGAAAATATCATCTTCCTATTTAAATCTACATTTCCACTAGAGTTCTCTGCGTAGAATGAGGTTCCCACCAATATTCGTGACCTGAATTAAAATTCTCATAATCATATGTAGTTGTTATCTTTCTATCAAATTTCTATCAGAACAGATGCAAAGTTCTGTTAATAATACCATCAAAATATCTCTCTCCTTCCCTTTCTGTCATTTTCTTTGCCATCCCTCTCATCACTACTTACCTGGCCTATTCCAATGCCATCATAAATGATCTTGCTTCCTTTGGTCTCTCCTCACTTTAATGCATCTCTCATACAGCTCCAAAAATAATGTTCTTATGCAACAGTCTGATTTTATCATTCTTTTGCTCGGACAACATTTCAATATCTTCCTATTACCCCAGAGCAAAACACAAATTTATTAACACTAATTTATTAATCAGAATGTAAATACCTTAACAATTTTTTCCTTCCCTTACTTTCTTGGCTTGATAAAGATTACTATTCTCCTCACAGATTACATTCTGGTCAAAGGGGAAACTTAGCTATTACCTGAACTCAGTACTAAAGACTTTGCCTCTGTGCTTTTACATAGTTCAACCTCCACACCAAAGAAGGAAGAACTGAATTATATCTCTCTTGTTATCCTAGGAAAAAATTAAAACAACAACAAAAGTTTGTTTCATCTTAATGGAAAACTCTCCTTGAAGAAAGAAAGAAATAGTTGACAGAATCAGTTTTATTCATGTACCCATTGATTAAAAGCATAATTTCATAGGTTATTTGCTTATGAATATTACAATGTTCATGATAAATACTTGTGAAAAGATTGCCATGAAAATAATAGTAGCTTATGCACCAATATTAGTTGCTGAACATGAGGTAGTAGAAAAATCACATATATTTTGATACTTAGTAACTTAAATGAAACATGGGAAATAGTTGATATGGTGAGGATAACAGGGATCAATGAATGAGTTTCCAAAGCCTTTCAGAATGTTCAAGCATCATGTTTTTATGTAGGTATGCATAAATTTAGTGACAAAAAATTGAAAGTAATGTATGTGGCAAGTGCAGAATAAATGCAAAATGAAGGTGATTATATTTTTACTTTCTTTCCACTTAATAGCATTTTGTTTTTACCCAATTATATGTAGAGATAGGTGTTCACGATTCATTTTTATATTTTGAGTTCCAAATTTTTCTCTTTCCTTCCCTCCCCATTCCATCTTCAAGAAAGCAAGCAATTGGACATAGGTTATATGTGTACAATCATGTTCAGACATATTTCCACATTACTCATGTTGTGAAAGAAGAATCAGAACAAAAGGAAAAAAAATAACATGAGAAAAAAGGGGGAAAATAAAACAATAAGCTTTGATCTGCATTCATATCCCAATGTTCTTTCTCTAGATATGGACAGCATTTTCCATCATGAGTCTTGTGGAATTGTCTAGGATCATTGTATTATTGAGAAGAGTTAAGTCTATCATAGTTGATCACTGCACAATGTTGTTGTTACTGTGTACTTTGTTTTCCTGGTTCTGCTTACTTCAGTCACCATCAGTTTACACAAGTCTTTCAGGGTTTTTCTGAAATCTACCTGCCCATCAGAAAATGATTACATTTTAGTGAACATGAAATGTCATTAATAATGTGTTACTCATTTAGTTAATCAGAAAGTTGTGTATAATCAGATTACTTAATTGATAGATGAAAGCCAATAATTAGTATGAATTTGGAAGAATCGATAAAAATAAAAAGAAAAGAAAACTTATAATTAAAATAATTCCCTCTTGTCCTATTCAAATATTATTGATAATGACAAATGTTATGTGGATGGAAAGAATTACAGGGTGAGAATACAATATTTTCATGCGGAAATATAACTGAGGGGATGTCAGTTATTCAACAATTTATTGAATTCTGGAAGGTGCAGGAAGCCTTTAATAAGAAGCTTCTAAGTAGCCAGTGTGCTATACAATTTCCCAATATCTCATTTGATATCCACAACAACCCCGGGAGGCAGATACTATTATTTTCTTTATCTCACAGTTCAGTAAACTAAAAAAGACCGATTGATTAGTTAAGCTGTGTCCAAAATTGAATTCTGGTTTTCCTGTCTCAAATCTGAGAGCTTTATCCAATGCACCATCTGGTTGACTGTCAGAGGTGGGCACATTCCTAAATACTAGAGATATATAAATAGGAAAAAAATAATCTCCCTTCCTTCAAGGGGTTAATTTAACAGGGGAGACAACATTGAACTATTTAGGTAGTATAAGATATATACAGAGTAGATGGGAGGTAATTTTAAAAGGGAAGGCACTGATACCTGGAAAGGTCTCTAAAAGAAGGTATACTCTGAGGTGAGTCTTGAAGGAATCCTGGTAAACCAAGAAGCAGAAGCATAACAAAAAATATTCTAGGCATAGAGAAAAGGAGTAAACAATCATATTGATAGAAAATGAAGTATTCTTCGAGAGGAACAGCAAATAATACAATGTAGCTATTTAATAAAATGCATATTGAAGTGCAAATTATAGGAAAAGTAGAAAGGTAGTAAGAGGGCATGTTAAGAAGATTTTTAATTATGTACATATGTTCATTTTTTCCAAAAGCAGCACTTTACATTTGATCCTGGAGTTAGTAGGGAGTGACTAGAGTTTAGTGAATAGAAGGGTTTAGTGAATAGAAATACCTGATATTTGCAAAAAATAACTTTTCCAGCAGTAAAAACAATGGATGAGAGTGTGGGGACAAAGAAGTTAATCAATAATTCCGATGTGAAATGATAGGAGAAATGAGGGTGATGGCTATGGGAGAGGAGGGTATATGTATTGGAAAGATGTAAAAGTAGATATAATGAGATTGTGCAACTGATTGGATACATGGAATGAATGAGGATGAGGATCTCAGAAAGACACTGCAGCTATGAGCCTGGATGATTAGGAGAATGGTAAGACCCTCAACAGCAAAAAAGAAATGTAGAGATTTTGAAGTAAGGGCAGTGGTGAAGATAATGAATTCTACTTGAGATATAGGGATTTGAAATTCAATACCACATCTCTGAGGCTTTACAGAGGGCTCATGTCTGGAATGCTGTTTCTCTTTACCTCAATAACTGTAATGAGGAAAATAAGTGCCTTAGTCAGAAAACATTTGAATGACTTATGAAACAATGAGAACAGGCAGCTAAGGGTAATGCACTTTCAGAAAATGAAAACCTTTTTAATATGCGAGGAACCATAGAAGATTGATTATAAGCAGTATTGCTTCAAAAGCAGCAGACGAAATATGTGAAGTCAGTTTATTTATTTATTTTTTTGCATTTTGTGTTCTCCCCAATTATATCTGAAGAAAAATTTTAGCATTAATTTTTACAGGATATTGAGTTCCACATTTTCTTCCCTCCCTTCCCCTTTTTGGAAAATGGTAAACAGTTTGATATGGTTTATGTATGTACTATCACATAAAAAATTTTCAAATAAAAAAAAACATGAGAAAATAAAAGTAAGTAAAAATGATTTGATGTGCATTCAGAGTCCATCAGTTCTTTATCTGGATGCTGAGAGTATTTTCCTTTAGGAATACTTTGTCCTTGTCTTGTATCATTGTGTTGCTGAGAAGAGCTGAGTCATTCATAGTTGATCATCACCCAATGTTGGTCATGCTGTATACAATGCTTTCCTGGTTCTGTTCATGTCATTTTGCAGAAGGCCATACAAGTCTTTCCTGGATTTTCTAAAAGTTGCCTGTACATCATATCTTACTGAACAGTAGTATTCAATTACATTCATACGCTATAGTTTATTTAGTCATTCCCGAATTCATGAACATTCCCTCAGATTCCAATATTTTGCTACCACAAAAAGGGCTGCTTTACATGTTTTTGCATGTGTAGGTCCTTTTTCTCTTTGTTATAATCTTTTTTTGGGATACAGACCTATACACAGTATTACTGGATCAAATAGGAGGCACAGTTTTATAGTCCTCTGGGCATAATTTAAAGAAATTGCTCTCCAGAATTGTTGGATCACTTTACAACTCCACCAACAGTGCATCAGTGTCCCCTTTGCCCACATTCTCTCCAACATTTATCACTCTTTTTTACTTATGTCAAATTAGTCAGTCTGATAGATGTGAGCTGGTACTTCAGAGTTGTTTTAATTAGCATTTATCTAATCAAAAGTAATTTAGAGCACTTCTTCATATTCCTATATGTAGCTTTGACTTGTTCATTGGAAAACTGCCTGTTCATATCCTTTGGCCATTTATCATATAAACAATTGCTTGTATCCTTATAAATTTGACTCAGTTCTCTATATATTTGAAAAATAAGCATTTATCAGAGAAACTTGCTGTAAATATGATTTCCCAGCTTTCTACTTTCTTTCTAATATAGGTTGCATTTTTTATTTATACCAAAGCTTTTCAGTATAATCATTTTTTTTTTTTTACATTTTGTAATGCTCTCTGTTTCTTGTTTGGTCATAAATTCTTCCCCTCTCATAGATCTGACAGGTAGATGATTCTTCTAATTTGCTTATTGTATCATCCTTTATGTTTAAATAAACCACCCATTTTGACCTTATTTCAGCATATGGTGTTGGTCTATACCTCATTGGTGTCCTATTGTTTTCTAGTTTGTCCAGCAGTTTTTGTCAAACAGTGAATTCTTATTCCAAAAACTGGAAACTTTTGGTTTCTCACTTTGTTACTATGGTAATTGATTATTGTGTCTTGTGTACACAATCTATTCCACTGATCTACCACTTTATTTCTTTTTTTTTAAACAAATGCTTTATTAACTTCTGTTTTACATGATTCATTTCTTCAGGATTTTGAGTTACAATCATTTTCCCCCCGTTATTCCCCTACCCAACCTCCCAGAATAGCAGTCCCACAAGATATCACTTCCTCCAATCTGCTCTCTCCCATACCTTCTCCCATACCCCCTTTGACTTTTCCATTAGAGGAAAGTGAATCTTTCTGTCCCAATGCCTTCACATCTTATCTCCCAATTATAAGCAAAAGAGTATTAATAATAGTATTTATATATATTTGAAACATTTAATGTTAAGACCTCGACTTTCAGATCCATTTCCTTCCTCCCTTGTTACCCATTCCCTCTGGGGAGATAAGTAATTCAGTATGTGTTGAACATGTCTAGCTATGCAAAACATTATCATAGTAGATATATTGTACAAGGCCGCTTATAATTCCCTTCCACTCATCCCACCCCCCACCTGGTCCATTCCCTACATGATCCTGTCCCTCTTCTATAGTGGGTACTTCCAACCTCCACTCCCCCCAAGGATGCCCTCCCATCCATCATCCCTCCTCTCATCCCCCTTCCCCCTATCCTGCTGCTGGTTGAGATATCCCATTTAGTATGTATGTCATTTTCTCCCTGAACCAAATTCAATGTGAATGTGGTTTTGCCTTTTTCCCTTCCTATTCTTCCCCCTGCTTACAACCACTTCCCCTTGCTTCTTCTACATAAGATAGTTTACCCTACCCTGTCTCTCCCCATCTCCTCTTGCCACTTTCCTCTCTCATCTCATAATTTCATCCTTTGAGTATTCTCCCTACCCAACAAATTCAACCCATGCCCTCTATCCATATATAACTGTAACCATCTACACACACATTCACATATGTACTCATGTGACCACACACCCTTCTTCCATTATTTTCAGAGTGAGAAAGATATCATCAGTCATAGTTATTGTTTTTCCATATAGGAATGTAAATAGTTCAACTTTGATAAGTTCCTTTTGATTTCTTTTCCCTGATTACCTTCTCAGGCATCTCTTGCTTCTTGTGTCTGGATGTCAAATTTTCTATTCAACTCTGGTTTTTTCCTCAAGAATGCTTGAAAGTCCTCTATTCCACTGAATGACCATATTTTCCCCTGAAACAAAATACTCAGTTTTGCTGGGTAGGTGACCCTGGGTTCATTCCCATCTCTTTTGCCCTCTGGAATATCATATTCCATGCCCTTCTATCCCTCAGTGTAGAAGCTGCCAGGTCCTGGGCTATTCTGATTGTGTTTCCACAATATTGAAATTGTTTCTTCCTGGCTGCTTGGAGTATTTTCTCCTTGATCTGGGGATTCTGGAACCTGGCCATAATATTCCTGGGAGTTTTCTTTTTGGGATCTTTTTCAGGAGGTGATCAGTGGATTCTTTCAACCTCTATTTTGCCCTCTGGATCTAAAACGTCAGGGCAATTTTCCTTGAGAATTTCTTGAAGGGTGATTTCTAGGTTCTTTCTTTGATCATGGCTTTCAGGTAGCCCTGCCACCCTGGGGCTAACACCTTGGCTCACGGGGACCTGGGCTTGGCTCGGCTCCCCACGCTCTGCACACTGCCTACTGCCGGCTCTCAGACTGCTGCACTGGTCCTTCCTGCAGGGCTGCTGGGCTGTCCTCAGCAGGAGGTTAACTTCTCTGTGTCGTTCTGTGGGTGCTGGGGCTCCAGAAGTTGTTCAGAGTCCCCTTTTACATAGTTTGAGGGGAATCTGGGGTCAGAGTGCCTTGGATGAGCTGTTTCTACTCCGCCATCTTGGCTCCACCTACCACTTTATTTCTTAAGCAGTACCAGATAGCTTTGATAAATACTGCTTTAAAATATAGTTTAAGGTCTCCTATTGCTTGGCCTCCTTCCTTTTCATATTTTTTAAAATTAATTCCCTTAGTGTTCTTAAATTTTTATTCTTCCAAATGCATTTTGTTATAATAATTCCAGTAGAATAAAATATGTTTTGGCAATTCGACTGTTCTGTTACTCAATAGGTACATAAGACAAAATTCTCATATCTATCATATTGGTTCAGCCTCTGCATGAGCAATTGATATTTTTACAATTGTTTATATTTGACTTTATTTGTGTGGAAATTACTTTGTAATTGTGTTTATATAGTTATAGGATTCCTCTTGGCAGGAGACTCAAGTATTTTTTTTATTATTTACTGTTATCTGAAATATAATTTCTCTTTTCTATATCCTTGTTGCTGGGATTAATTGGTCACATAAAGAAATATTGAGGTTTAATGTGGGTTTATCTTATATCCTGCAACTTTCCCAAAGTTGTTAATTATTTCAAGTGTTTTTTTAGTTGATGCTGTAGGGTTCTCTAAGTATACCATCATATCACATGCAAAAATTGATAGTTTTATTTCCTCATTGTCTATTTTAATTGCTTCAATTTATTTTTCTACTCTTATTGCTTCAGATAACATTTCTAGTATAATATTGAATAACAGTGATCATAATGGGCATCCTTGATCCACCCCTGATCTTATTGGGAAGGCTTCCATCTTATTTTCATTACAAATGACACTTGCTATGGTTTTAGATAGATACTGTTTAGCATTTTTAGTAATGATCCTTTTTTCTTTAGTGATTTCAATAGAAATGGGTGCTACATTTTCTCAAAAGCTTTTTCAGTCTCTATTGAGGTTATCATATAGTTTCTATAAGTTTGGTTATAAATAGGGTGAAATGTATTGATAATTCTCCTAATATTGAACCAGTTCCATATTCCTGATATAAATCCCACATGGTCATAGTGTATAATCCTTATGAAACATTTCTGTAATTGTCTTGCTAGTATTTTGTTCAAAATTTGTGCATCAATTCTCTTTAGTGAAATTGGTCTATAACTTTCCTTACTTTTTCTGGTTTAGGTATCAGCACCATATTTGTGTTACAAAAAGGAGTTTTGTAGCAATCCACTTATTTATTTGAATAATTTATATAGTATTGAAATGCATTGTTCTTTAAATATATGGTGGAATTCACTGTGAAAACATCTGGTCATGAAGATCTTTTCCTCGGGAATTATAACACCAATGCCAGATTCACAGTCCCTACAGTGGCTATGACTATGCTGATGTAGATGTGAATCACAAAACTCTATACATGGAAGACAGAATCAAAACATTTATTTAAACACCAGAAATAGCATCATAGCACCCAAGAAGTTGGTGCACATAACCAGTGCAGTAAGGACTAACTTTCCCAAGCCTTCCCTCCATCAGGCCTTCAAAACAAAACAGGCTCCCTTAAACATTAATGTCTCGCCCTCACTCACAGTAGCTGCTTTGGCTCCATACTGCTTGCTCCCAGTTCTGCTAGTGTTCTTGCTCTGCTCCTTCTTTCTCCACCCTTTCAGTAAGCTCCTCCTATGGTGGACTCCATGTGATTACATTTGACCTATTAAGGGGCAGGGAAGATATTCAAATTCCCATTACCATTATATTTGGCCCCAAATCTTTCATGTCCCTTATACAGAACAATGGGAGTTTAGAGGTAACTGGTATCAACATAACTTTACAGCAATATAACAGGGAGAACACACAATAAATACAAAAAAAAATATCTTAGGGTGGGACTTACAAACAAGCACCCTGTCATTCCCCCTAGAATGAATGGAAACCAAAATCTTGGGGTAAGGAGCAAAGGTCTCTTCTTCTATGGCTACTTCCTGCTGAAACTGGACGTACATAGAACATTCCCCAGCCTAAGAGGTCCCATTTGAGAGGTCAGTTCTTTATCCAGCATCAAGAAGTATGATTGATGCCAGGTCAAGGGATGACATGCCAAACTTCTGGACAGGGGGTGACATCTGGCTAAGTGATTAGGTATCTACAGGTGCAGGGTAACAAGACTGCAGGAAAGAAATCTAGCAAACAAGGTGAACAGACCAAAAGCCAAGAAGAAACAAGAAGACAATAACCAGAAACAGAGTAGCTATAGAGTCAACAGTGCTTCTGGAGTCCATGAATCCACTATTGTAAGTTCACTCATAGTAAAATATATGAGTTAAGGGAACAGTTTGGTAATGATCTTCTCCAGAACAAAAAACAGTTAAAGTATTGTCCTTCACATGTACTATAATTTCTGCAGATTTTGGAACATTGTCTGGCTTCCTCTTATGCATATTTTAGCTCTCAATTTTATTCTATCAGTAGAACCAATCCCTTCACTTCCTCTGATAGTTATTTCAGAAGGAGGGTCAATATTTACAAATGGTATTGTTTCATAAGGAATAATAATAACTAAAGACATGTCCTATATATCTTCCCATAGTTCTTTGACTCAGACTTGTTTACCATGAATTTCCCAATTTTGATTTTTCCACATGGGCATCCATGTAGTTAACCCACGAGCCCATGAATTGGTGAATGTATGACACTGTCCTCCTTGTTCTATTTTAATGGCTCAATGTACTGCCATAAGTTCAGTATATTGACTACTTCCACCTGTCCCAATATTTTCTGAAGTCTGCCATGTACATGGGTTATAGGTTACTGTTTTCCAATATCTTTTGTGGCCTGAATATTTTGCTTTCCTATCAGTAAAACACGCATTTCTCTTTTATTCTTCAGTTCATTCTTCATATCTGTCATTCCATAGTACAGAGGATTGTACCAACTATTGCTTTGGCTCAGGGGGTTTATCATTCCCCTCAGTGTCTATGTTTGCTATAGATTCATGTACAGCAAAATCTCCACCATTTTCATTTTATCATGGTAACATCTTGTCCATGTTCAATTATGTGAGAAGCTGGGGTAATCATTACCGAAGTCATAATTGGGATTACATTCC